>JAKWJD010001752.1:0-64720 GCA_027705065.1 Solanum peruvianum | reverse complement strand
CAAACTTGTTGTCATTGAAAATTAAGATTGAAATACAAAATGAGCACAATAAATACGCACTTCAATTGAAATACAAATGTGAATTTGTTGGTATACATTATGATAAATACAAAATTAAAAAAAATAGAACTTGTTTGTATACAAAGTGATATTCAAATAGAAAATCAACAATTTAAAATTAAAATTATCGTCATTTGCATTCTAAGTAGAAAATTGTGATATTTGAAAAATAGAACATTGTTGATTAAGTTGAATACCTCTACTAATTCTATTAGATTCTCCCATTGGAGAGTGATTTAGAGTTTATCAAACCCAAAACGTGATTTCTACTACAAACAACAATTTTGAACGATTTAAACAAAAATAAAATCATAAAACAAATATAAAAAAATGGATAAAGACTCGTATTTTAATAAAAGGGATTATATGAATATCTTTATAAATATATTTTTTAATTTCGATAAAAGAAGAACAGAGGAAGATTTTGAAATGAAAAAGAATTAGAATATGATAATATGAGAGAGAAAATATTTCATTTTTAAAACATATAAGAGAGGATTAGTTGGAAAATTTGTAATTAAAATGAGATACAATAGGAAGTAAATTAAAATACACAATTCTTTCTAAAATAATGACATTTTTGACATTTTTACTAATATTTATAAAGTATATAGATTTTTACTAATTAAGTTAGGTTATTTGACAAATTTGCTAATTTTCTGTAACGACCTGTTTAGTCGTTTTGAGCAACAAATTTTATTTCTGGAAAAATTGGCTGAGACGACGGATCCCACGACGGACCGTCATGGGCACGACGGACCGTCGAGGGGGTCTCATTCCAAACACTTAGAATTCTGAAATTTGGGTACTGAAATCGACTCTCTGAACTCCGTGACGACATGGCAGGATGGACCGTTGTAGACACGACGGACCGTCATAGACCCTTTAGTGGAATTGAGTCTCTGAACTCCGTGACGGAGCAGCAGGACGGACCGTCGCAGGCACAACGGGCCGTCACAGGCTGCGTAATCCCAGGCTGGGTCGGATTTCTGTAAATATTTTAAGGGGCGTTTTGGACTATTCCTGCTTTAATTATAAAGTAAGTGGGTTAATGTTAATAGTTTAATTACTTGGGGGTTAAAAGAGATAACCTTGAGTTAATTAGTGGGTTAATTCCTCATCTTTTATACTTAATTATATGCTAATTAGGGTAAAAGAAAGAGGGTTTGAATAAGAAAAATAGAAAGAACAAAGAGAGAGAGAGGATCGAACGAGAAAGAGGAGAAACGAGAAGAAGAACAAAGCTTTGGGAAATTGCTTGCTTGATCAAAATTCTTCGGTGGAGGTAGGTTATGGTTTTTATGCTATTCGTAGTAAACTCTTAATAGCGAATGATATGTATTGGTAGTATTGTAAACCCTTCTATATGCTTAATTGTATGCTTGCATGAATGTGATTATATAATTGTGATAAAATAAGCATGATGAAGCTATTGAATCCTAAATCTTGAAAAACCCTAATCTCTTTGTTAATGATGATGCCTTGGTATAAGAGAAGGCTTGATGAACTAAAGTAATGAGATTGATGATGCCTTGGTATAAGAGAAGGCTTGATGAACTAAAGTAATGAGATTGATGATGCCTTGGTATAAAAGAAGGATTGATGAGTTGATGGAATGAGATTAGTGAAGCGGGTGTCACAAACCGACACGTAGAATTAGGGGATCGGGTGTCACGAACCGACACGTAGATTTAGGGGATCGGGTGTCACGAACCGACACGTAGATTTAGGGGATCGGGTGTCACGAACCGACACGTAGATTAAGGGGATCGGGTGTCACGAACCGACACGTAGAATTAGGGGAGCGGAGTGTCACGTTCCGACACATAGTAGTAGGGGAGCGGAGTGTCACGTACCGACACGAGAGAAATAAAGATAATGAATCTTGAAAGATGTTAATATACTAAACCTAATGAACCTAATTCCCAAATGAGTATGGTATTGAGGCTTGAGTCCTCATGGATGAACTTGGCGGTACTTATTAATGACTATAGTACTTGCTGATGTTACATGTTGAGTATTGTAGTTGATTTATGATATTATCTGATATATACTATTTTCTATTTTGAGTTGGCCGATGATACCTACTCAGTACTTGTGTTTGTACTGACCCCTACTTGTATGTTTCTTTCTTTGTTATATGTGGAGTGCAACAAACATACCGTCGTCTTTAACTCAACCGCAACTCTAGCCAGTCTTCATTACTCCGGATTTCAGGGTGAGCTAAATGCTTCTAGCTTGGACTGGATCTTCCTCTTCATGTCTTGATGCCTTGAAGTTCCGGCATGGACTAGCTTTTTATGTATTTTAGGTTCTTAGATACTCTTAGATTAGTAATTTGAGGATAGATGTTCTTGTGATGATGACTTCCAGATTTTGGGTTAAGTCTTCCGCATTGTATTTTGTTCATTATGTTAAAATGTTGGGGTTTAGATTGGTTGGTTCGCTCACATAGTAGGATAAGTGTGAGTGCCACTCGCGGCTCGGTTTTGGGTCGTGACAAACTTGGTATCAAAGCATTAGGTTCGTTGGTCTCATCACACAAGAACGAGTCTAGTAGAGTCTTGAGGAATGGTAGGGGGACGCCTTTACTTTTCTTTGAGAGGATATAAGACTTTAGGAAAATTCCATTCTTTCTTTCTTTTTTTCGTGCTATTACTTGGATCCAATTGGTATCTAGGTGATACAAATTGGTATCTGACCATCTTCACTCTATTTCGCAGATGGTTAGAACTAGAGCAATTACTGCGCCAACACCAACACCGGCAAGACAAGAAGCGTCTGAGCCAGCCACTGGGGCTTTATCTCGAAGAGGAGTAGTGGCGAGAGGCCGTGTAAGAGGTCGTGGGAGGACGTCCTCTTGAGGAAGAGGACAAGCACCTAGCCCATCTGGTACTAGGGTGGTGAATCCTCCACCAACTGAGGAAGTGGTAAGAGAGGGTGAGGAAGGGGAGAATGAACAAGTACAGAACGAGGAATTGCCACCCCAACCTACCCTAGAGATGATCAATCAGTTCTTGCTTATCTTAGCGGGTTATCTGATCAGGGCCAGACACCTCCAGTGTTTTCTGCACCAGCACCTCAGGTTCCGGAGGTACAACACGCATCTACTGTGGCTCCCCGCATGGATGCCTCATTGGAAATCGGCAAGTTTCCTCGTCTGACTACAGGGCCTATAATGACAAATGATAAGCATGGACTTTTCAGTAAGTTCTTGAAATTGAAACCTCTAGTATTCAAGGGTGCTGAATCTGAGGATGCCTACGATTTTCTGGTTGACTGTCATGAGCTACTACACAAGATGGGTATAGTAGAACGGTTTGGTGTTGAGTTTGTGACTTATCAGTTTCAAGGGAACGCCAAAATGTGGTGGCGGTCACATGTTGAGTGTCAACCAACAGAGGCAGCACCTATGACTTGGGCCTCATTCTCTAGCTTGTTTATGGAGAAGTATATCCCTCGAACTTTGAGGGATAGGAAAAGAGATGAGTTTTTGAGCCTAGAGCAAGGTAGGATGTTGGTTACTGCATATGAGGCGAAGTTTCGTGCATTATCCAGGTATGCCCCCAACTTTGTTTCAGTCCACAAGAGCGGATTCGCCATTTTGTGAAGGGGTTGTGGTCAGAATTGCGGATTTCAGCCTTAGAGGTAGCGCTACGGCAAAATCCTTTCAAGAAGTGGTAGACTTCGTGATAGAGGTGGAAGGAGTGAAGCCAGATGACTTCACCATGGCATCGACATCAAAAAGGTTTCGAAAGGGAGGTGAGTTTAATGGTTCTTACTCTAGAAGACAGGGTTCATGAGGTTACTCAGTCCGACCAATTCAGTCTTCACTACAGACTGTAGTTGGGTGTCCACCTCAGACCGGTCAACACTTCTCTGAGAGACCTATGCTTGACTCCAGAGAATTTCATGGATGTGGGGAGACTAGACATATTTGGAGGAATTGTCCAAAACAGAATTATAGACCCCCAATAGCTAGAGGTAGAGGTGGTCATGGTAGAGGCCGTTATTCTGGAGGAGGTGGTGGACGAGGTAATGGTGGTCACCAAAACGGCCGGGGTGATGGGCAAACTGGAGCCACTACAGCACAACATGGTAGGGGCAACGGACAAACAGGTGATAGGGCCCATTGTTACGCTTTCCCTGGGAGATCTGAAGCAGAGACATCTGATGCTGTCATCACAGGTAATCTTTCGGTTTGTGATTGCATGGCTTCTGTATTGTTTGATCCTGGATCCACATTTTCTTATGTATCTTCTTCATTTGCTACTGGTCTTAATTTACCTTGTGAATTACTTGACATGCCTATTCGTGTTTCTACTCCGGTGGGTGAGTCTCTGATAGTTGAAAAAGTATATAGGTCTTGTTTGGTGACTTTTGTGGGGAGCAACACCTATGTAGATTTGGTTATCCTAGAAATGGTTAACTTCGATGTAATTCTGTGTATGACTTGGCTTTCTCCGAATTTTGCGATCTTAGATTGTAATGCTAAAACTGTAACGTTGGCCAAGCCTGGGACAGATCCGTTAGTATGGGAGGGCGACTACACTTCCACTCCGGTTCGTATCATCTCCTTTCTTCGTGCTAAGAGAATGGTTAGTAAAGGGTTTTTAGCTTTATTGGCACATCTCAGGGACGACACTACCCGAGTACCTTCAATTGAGTCGGTTTCGGTAGTCCGTGAGTTTCTGGATGTGTTCCCTGCAGATCTTCCTGGTATGCCACCGGATAGAGATATTGATTTTTGCATTGATCTGGAACCGGGTACTCGCCCCATTTCTATACCCCCTTATAGAATGGCTCCCGCGGAGTTAAGGGAGTTAAAGGCTCAACTTCAAGAATTGTTAGGAAAAGGCTTCATTAGACCAAGTGCATCTCCTTGGGGTGCTCCGGTTTTGTTTGTGAAGAAGAAGGATGGAAGTTTTCGGATGGGCATAGACTATAGACAACTGAATAAGGTAACTATTAAGAACAAGTATCCTCTTCCTCGCATTGATGATTTGTTCGATCAGTTAAAAGGTGCTTGTACCTTCTCAAAAATCGATTTGAGATCTGGTTATCATCAATTGAAAATACGGGCAACGGATGTGCCCAAGACTGCTTTTCGGACCAGGTATGGGCATTATGAGTTCTTAGTAATGTCTTTTGGGCTTACGAATGCCCCTGCTGCTTTCATGAGCTTGATGAATGAGATTTTTAAGCCATATCTGGATCTCTTTGTCATTGTATTCATCGATGATATATTGGTATACTCAAAGAGCAAGAAGGAACATGAGGAGCACTTGAGAATTGTATTGGAAATGTTGAGGGAGAAAAAGCCTTACGCCAAATTCTCCAAGTGTGAGTTTTGGCTAGATTCGTGTCCTTCTTGGGACACGTAGTTTCTAAAGATGGGGTGATGGTGGATCCATCTAAGATTGAAGCAGTGAAGAATTGGGAAAGACCTACTAATGTGTCAGAAGTAAGGAGCTTTGTTGGTTTAGCTAGCTACTACCGCCGATTTGTTAAGGGGTTCTCTTCTATTGCTTCCCAACTGACAAGCTTGACTAAGCAGAATGTTCCATTTGTATGGTCGAATGAATGCGAAGAAAGCTTTCAGAAGCTCACGACTTTGTTGACTACTGCACCCATTCTCACCTTGCCAGTGGAAGGTAAGATTTTCATTGTCTATTGTTGATGCATCCTATTCGGGTTTTGGTGCAGTGCTAATGCAAGAGAAGAATGTGATTGCTTATGCTTCAAGGCAATTAAAAGTGCATTAACGTAACTATCCAACCCATGATTTGGAATTGGCCGCGGTAGTGTTTGCATTAAAGCAATGGAGGCACTATCTATATGGGGTTAAGTGTGAAGTCTATACGGATCATCGTAGCCTACAGTACGTCTTTACTCAGAAAGATTTGAATTTGAGACAGAGGAGATGGATGGAACTACTGAAGCACTACGATATCACAATCTTGTATCATCCGGGAAAAGCTAATGTTGTGGCAGATGCTTTAAGTAGAAAGGCCGGAAGCATGGGAAGTCTAGATTATTTGCAAGTTTCTAGGCGCCCATTGGCTAGAGAAGTTCAGATTCTGGCTAATGACTTTATGAGGTTAGAGGTAAATGAGAAGGGAGGATTTTTGGCTTGTGTGGAGGCAAGATCTTCCTTTCTTGATAAGATTAAGGGAAAGCAGTTTAATGATGAGAAATTGATCCGGATCCGAGATAAGTGTTGCGAGGAGAGGCTAAAGAAGCACAATTTTATGAGGAAGGTGTTTTGAGAATTAAGGGGAGGGTATGCGTACCCCGCGTCGATGATTTGATCAATACTATTCTTACAGAAGCTCATAGTTCAAGGTATTCTTTACATCCTGGTGCAACCAAGATGTATCATGACCTAAAGCAACACTTTTGGTGGAGTAGAATGAAGCGTGACATTGTGGATTTTGTTGTCAAATGTCCAAATTGTCAGCAAGTAAAATATGAACAGCAGAGGCCCGGAGGAACACTTCAAAGAATGCCCATTCCTGAATGGAAGTGGGAAAGAATTGCAATGGACTTTGTGGTTGGTCTTCCAAAGACAATGGGTAAGTATGACTCCATTTGGGTGATTGTTGATAGGTTAACTAAGTCTGCTCACTTCATTCCGGTCAAGGTGACTTACAATGCAGAGAAGTTAGCCAAACTTTACATCTCAGAAGTTGTTCGGTTGCATGGGGTTCCACTCTCCATCATATCAGATAGAGGTACGCAGTTTACTTGTAAGTTTTGGAAAACATTGCATGCCGGATTGGGTACTAGGTTGGATCTAAGTACCGCATTTCATCCTCAGACCGATGGTCAGTCTGAGCGAACGATTCAAGTGTTGGAGGATATGCTTCATGCATGTGTGATAGAATTTGGTGGCCATTGGGATAGCTTCTTACCTTTAGCAGAGTTCTCCTACAACAATAGCTATCACTCAAGTATTGATATGGCCCCATTTTGAGGCACTGTATGGGAGGAGATGTAGATCTCCCATTGGGTGGTTTGATGCATTTGAGGTTAGACCTTGGGGTACTGACCTTCTGAGGGAATCATTAGATAAAGTAAGATGCATTCAAGAGAAGCTTTTACCGGCTCAAAGTAGACAGAAAGAATATGCAGATCGAAAGGTTAGAGACTTGGAGTTTATGGAGGGTGAGCAAGTTTTGTTGAAGGTTTCGCCCATGAAAGGGGTGATGCGGTTTGGTAAGCGAGGTAAGCTTAGCCCAAGGTATATTGGTCCCTTTGAAGTACTTAAGCGAGTAGGGGAGGTGGCTTATGAATTAGCCTTGCCTCCAGGGCTGTCAGGAGTGCATCCGGTATTTCATGTGTCTATGTTGAAAAGATACCATGGGGATGGAAACTACATCATTCGTTGGGATTCGTTCTGCTTGATGAAAATTTGTCTTATGAGGAGGAGCCTGTTGCTATTTTAGATAGGGAAGTCCGCAAGTTGAGGTCATGGGAGATTGCATCCATCAAAGTTCAATGGAAGAATCGACTAGTGGAAGAAGCCACTTGGGAGAAGGAGGCTGATATGCGAGAAAGATACCCACACCTGTTTACGGATTCAAGTACTCCTTTTCGCTCTTGTTTTTCTTCTTGTGATCATTCGAGGATGAACGATGGGTAAATTGGTATCTATTGTAACGACCTGTTTAGTCATTTTGAGCAACAGATTTTATTTCTGGAAAAATTGGCTGAGACGACGGATCCCACGACGGACCGTCATGGGCACAACGGACCGTCGAGGGGGTCTCGTTCCAAAACACTTAGAATTCTGAAATTTGGGTACTGAAATCGACTCTCTGAACTTCGTAACGGAATGGCAGGACGGACCGTCGTGGGCAGGACGGACCGTCGTGGGCACGACGGACCGTCACAGACCCTTTAATGAAATTGAGTCTCTGAACTCTATGACGGAGCAGCAGGACGGACCGTCGCAGGCACGACGGGCCGTCACAGGCACGACGGGCCGTCACAGGCTGCGTAATCCCAGGCTGGGGCGTTTTGAACTATTCCTGCTTTAATTATAAAGTAAATGGGTTAATGTTAATAGTTTAATTACTTGGGGGTTAAAAGAGATAACCTTGAGTTAATTAGTGGGTTAATTCCTCATCTTTTATACTTAATTATATGCTAATTAGGGTAAAAGAAAGAGGGTTTGAATAAGAAAAATAGAAAGAACAAAGAGAGAGAGAGGATCGAACGAGAAAGAGGAGAAACTAGAAGAAGAACAAAGCTTTGGGAAATTGCTTGCTTGATCAAAATTCTTCGGTGGAGGTAGGTTATGGTTTTTATGCTATTCGTAGTAAACTCTTAATAGCGAATGATATGTATGGTAGTATTGTAAACCCTTCTATATGCTTAATTGTATGCTTGCATAAATGTGATTATATAATTGTGATAAAATAAGCATGATGAAGCTATTGAATCCTAAATCATGAAAAACCCTAATTTCTTTGTTAATGATGATGCCTTGGTATAAGAGAAGGCTTGATGAACTAAAGTAATGAGATTGATGATGCCTTGGTATAAGAGAAGACTTGATGAACTAAAGTAATGAGATTGATGATGCCTTGGTATAAAAGAAGGATTGATGAGTTGATGGAATGAGATTAGTGGAGCGGTTGTCATGAAACGACACGTAGAATTAGGGGATCGGGTGTCACGAACTGACACGTAGATTTAGGGGATCGGGTGTCACAAACCGACACGTAGAATTAGGGGATCGGGTGTCACGAACCGACACATAGATTAAGGGGATCGGGTGTCACGAATCGACACATAGATATAGGGGATCGGAGTGTCACGTTCCGACACATAGTAGTAGGGGAGCGGAGTGTCACGTACCGACACGAGAGAAATAAAGATAATGAATCTTGAAAGATGTTAATATACTCAACCTAATGAACCTAATGAATCTTGAAAGATGTTAATATACTAAACCTAATGAACCTAATTCCCAAATGAGTATGGTATTGAGGCTTGAGTCCTCATGGATGAACTTGGCGGTACTTATTAATGACTATAGTACTTGCTGATGTTACATGTTGAGTACTGTAGTTGATTTATGATATTATCTGATATATACTGTTTTCTATTTTGAGTTGGCCGATGATACCTACTCAGTACTTGTGTTTGTACTGACCCCTACTTGTATGTTTCTTTCTTTGTTATATGTGGAGTGCAGCAAACATACCGTTGTCTTCAACTCAACCGCAACTCTAGCCAGTCTTCATTACTCCGGATTTCAGGGTGAGCTAAATTCTTCTAGCTTGGACTGGATCTTCCTCTTCATGTCTTGATGCCTTGAAGTTCCGGCATGGACTAGCTTTTTATGTATTTTAGTTTCTTAGATACTCTTAGATTAGTAATTTGAGGATAGATGTTCTTGTGATGATGACTTCCAGATTTTGGGGAATAATAGTTGTTGAATTTTTGAAGTTATTGAATTGATTTTTATTAATGAGTTAAGTCTTCCGCATTGTATTTTGTTCATTATGTGTCACGACCCAAAACCGAGCCGCGACTGGCACCCACACTTAACCTACTATGTGAGCGAACCAACCAATCTAAACCCCAACATTTCAAACATAATTAACAAAATACAATGCGGAAGACTTAAACTAATTAATGAAAAACAATTCCATAACTATTATTATCCCCAAAATCTGGAAGTCATCATCACAAGAACATCTATTCTCAAATTACTAAACTAAGAGTATCTAAGAAAACAAAAACAAATAAAAGCTAGTCCATGCCGGAAGTTGAAGGCATCAAGACTTGAAGAAGAAGATCCGTCCAAGCTAGAAGCATTAGCTCACCCTGAATTTCCGATGTAGTGAAGATTGGCTAGAGTTGCGGTTGATTTGAAGATGACGGTACGTTTGCTGCACTCCACAAATAACAAAGAAAGAACATACAAATAGGGGTCAGTACAAAACACAGGTACTGAGTAGATATCATCGGCCAACTCAAAATAGAAAACAACATATATCGAGTAATATCATAAATCAACTATAATACTCAACATGTAGCAACAAGTACTATAATCATCAATAGGTACTACCATGTTCATCCATGAGGACTCAAGCCTCAATACCATACTCATTTGGGAATTAGGTTCATTAGATTGAGTATATTTATCATCTTTCAAGATTCATTATCTTTCTTCCTCTTGTGTCGGTACGTGACACTCCGATCCCCTACTTCTATGTGTCGGTACGTGACACTCTGATCTCCTACTTCTACGTGTCGGTTCGTGACACCCGATCCCCTAATACTATGTGTCGGAACGTGACACTCTGATCCCCTAAATCTACGTGTCGGTTCGTGACACCCGATCCCTTAATACTATGTGTCGGAACGTGACACTCCGATCCCCTAAATCTACGTGTCGGTTCGTGACACCCGATCCCTTAATACTATGTGTCGGAACGTGACACTCCGATCCACTAATATCATTCTATCAAATCATCAAGCCTTCTCTGATACCAAGGCATCATCAATCTCATAGTAGATTAGGGTTTCTTTCAAGATTTGGGATTCAATCGCTCCATCATGCTTATTTTAATCACAATTTCATAATCACAATCATGCAAGCATACAATTAAGCATATAGAAGGGTTTACAATACTACCAATACATATCATTCGCTATTAAGAGTTTACTACGAATAGCTTAAAAACCATAACCTACCTCCACCGAAGAATTTGATCAAGCAAGCAATTTCCCCAAAGCTTTGTTCTTCTTCTCGTTCGATCCTCTCTCTCTCTCTTTGTTCTTTCTATTTTCTTATTTCAAACACTCTTTCTTTTACCCTAATTAGTATGTAATTAAGTATAAAATATTGCAATAATAACCCACTAATTAACTCAAGGTTACCTCTTTTAACCCCTAAGTAATTAGACTTATTAACATTAACCCCCTAACTTTATAATTAAAGCAGGAATAGTCAAAAACGTCCCTTAAAACACTAAAAGAAAACCGACCCAGACTGGGATTACGCAACTGTGACGGCCCGTCGTGCCTGCGACGGTCCGTCCTGCAGGTCGTCGCAAAGTTCAGAGACTCAATTTCCACCAAAGAGTCTGTGACGGTCCGTCCATTCATTCCGTCACAAGTTCAGAGAGTCGATTTCAGCACCCAATTTTCTAATTTCTAAGTGTTATGGAACGAGACCCCCTCGACGGTCCGTCGTGCCCATGACGGTCCGTCGTGGGGTCCGTCGTATTAGCCAGTTTTTCTAGAAATAAAATTTGCTACTCAAAACGACTAAACAGGTCGTTACATTATGTTAAAATGTTGGGGTTTGGATTGGTTGGTTCGCTCACATAGTAGGATAAGTGTGGGTGCCACTCGCGGCTCAGTTTTGGGTCGTGACATTTTCTCTAAAAATTACTATTTTCACGTTGAACTTTTCTACTGAAATATTTTGGTTTAATTGGTGAGAAGGAAAAAAAATAGTTATATTTTCATATGGCATAATTAAGAAATTTCTCCGCATCTTAATGAGAATATGTCCTTCACGATACCTTTTCAGTGAGGTAATTAAGTGAAAATTATGAGTGATAAAATCGTATTCTACATCACAAAATTTTTCAGTGATTTGGCTCGAAAAAAACAATTGTTTCTTGCATTGAGGCAAGTGTTCAACAAAACAATTTTGTTTGTCAACATGCTCAAACGAAATCAGTCATAATGAAATTAATCTTATTTCACAAAGCACTAATTAACTAAACCCCTTTATCAGTATATTATCAAACAAAATTATAAAAAATATAATAAACATCGCCTCTTTAAAGCCAATAAATAGAACTCATAATGGTGCAATCACTCAAATTAATATAAACAACAATGTTTGTACTTACCCTCTAAAGGTTAAGATACTATATCTGATAGACCCTCGATTCGAGTAAACATGTCACAAGTACTTGAAATGTTGTCTTCTTTTAAAATGCACAAACTTATATTTAGTATATATTTCACTTGACAAAGTTTCAATTTTCGATCTCATTCATAAAATGTCGGATCAATTCATTAGCAACATGTCAATACCAAGGGTCCGCTTGGAATCATCCGTGATCTTGAATATAGTCACACCAAAAGTGTAGACTCGGGTCAAGACAGTTGATAGTCCATGTCATAGTGTGAATTATATGCACATCTTTTCTAAATAATACAAGACACATATTTGTCTTGGAAATCCATAAGTCATAATGTGAATTGTTTTACTCAAAATGAATTTAAAAAAATGACTAAGTTTCAAAAAATCAATTAATCTTATGATTTAAGAGAAATCAATTTTTAAATTGACAGAGTCGCCACCTAATTTTTTAGTAAAAAAATCAAGAAAAACTTATAATTATTTTCAAAAAAATTAAACAGATAAAAATCAGTGAAAAGGGGTTCGAAATTCAAATATACATTACGGAGAAGGTGCTAAGCCCTCGAAATGTCCTCTAACTCGCGGTTGACCGACGATTTGACTAAAACTGACTTTTAAAATTATAACTAAGGATATATAATTTATTTTTTATTTATTTACTTTTTAAGAGGAACAACTAAAGGGAAATCTTCTATAGGAAATAATTCAAGTTGCAAGACAACTAATGAAATAAAACAAAACTAGGTAAATAATAGAATAAATATTATAATCTTGAACATAAAAAGGATAACGTTTTTTTGGGGAATTTAATCAAATAGAAACCAATGCAAAGAAAGGTTAGTTCGACAAAAAATAATCAAATACAATCAAAGGTAAGATGAGGTTATAAAGTTGGACCTCTCCAAATTTCGAATTGATGAGATAGCAGGCCCAACTTTTTTTCAACTTATCCTAAACTAAATTCATGGGTTTCAGTCCACATTTTAAAGGAAAAATTAGCAAACTAGTCAAAATACATAACATAATTAGTAAAAACCTCACTACATTAAAAATATTAGTAAAAAATGTCAAAAATATTTTGAAAAGGAATATGTATCCTAATTAAATCCCTATTTTATCTCTTATTGCCTACATGTTTTCCAACTAATTTTATAAAAAAAAATATACTTTATTTAACTCCACTTATTCAGGTTTCCCATGTATATCCCATTCATACATGTTACCCAACTATTTTTATTTTTTAAAAAATAAAAATCTTTAGTTTCCATTTATTCATGTTTCCTATGTATCTCTCTTCCAATTTGGCTCATATATATATATATAAAAAGTTTTTCTCTCTCTTTCATATTTTTTAATTTATATTCTCATTCAACTTTCAACTTTCTCATATTTCTCTACCGTAATTTTTGGTGTATTTTATCTTCGAAAATTGAATTCACACAAATCCCATTAATTAGGTATTTCATCTTTATCTTTTTTTTTTTAGATTTATTTTCTGATTTTATTTTATCTAAATAATTATTGAAAGTAGAATAAATCTCGATTAGACCACTATCACAATTTTCAATGGATGAATCTAAGAGACTAACTAGAGTTATTCAACTTAATCGTCAAATTTCTAGTGATTTTTCATTCTTTAATCTATGTATTATTCAAGAAATAGCGGATATGTAGGATCCACTTCTAAAATGAGGGAAGAGAGACGATCAGAACAAATTATTCCTCAAATTAAGATAAAAAATGTAGTATCTTCATCTACTCGTGGGGTACTTGAAAAGGACGGAGAAAACCAAATAGTTGATAAAAAGGTATTTAATATTTTTGCATGTTTAGTATTTTGCATATTGAGTTGAAGTTAAAGAACAATTGTTTTTCAACAATGTAGTTTGATTTTATTTCTTTTATGTATCCAAAATCAATTTAGTATGTGTATTGAATATATTTACAACTTTCTTAGGTAGACCGTGCAATTTTTGTTAGTTTGTATATGTATTCCTTTTTTATTTTATTCTTGTATTTTCGCGAAAATTATTGTTTTTTTTATAATGTATCAATTTTTATTCATTCCTTTATTTATTTTTTATATTGGAAGATATTCAATAATTTAAGAATACATTTTACATAAAAATGATATTTCAGATTTTTTAATGAATTCTAATTGGATGGTTTTGTACTCGTTGTGGTGTATTTGTTGTATTTGTGTTGTATGCTACGTAATTTTCATGTATTTGTGTTGTTATGATTTTTATTAATGAATTCATTTTGGATGATTTTGTATATAGATGTGTTTGTATTCATTATGGTTTGTGAGAGTCTTATTTGTATCAGTAAAGTAAACTTACATATAAAATATATACATTTTTTTTAACAAATAGTAATGCTATTTGAATGTTTTCAAAGTTACATTATTATCTAAATTATTTTTATGTGATGTAGTTTCTAAGTTATAATTATTATACTTATTATATTTTTATGCTTGCCAAGTTGAATATTTTTTCTTACATATATCATTTACTCAGGGAACTGCATTTGCATGCAAAGATCACAATTTTTTGTATCCAAACAACAAATATATGTATTTCACAATAGTACTTGCATCTTGTTATGAACAAAATTGTATCCAAGTAACAAATGTGTGTATTCGTAATAGTACTTGCATCATGTTATGAACAAAACTGTATATTTCATATTTTAATGTAATCTGCCAACATATATGTATACTAAACAAATATTGAAATTGTATTAAGAATAATAACTTAAAAAATACATTACATTGAACATATATATTCAATAAGGGTTATAGCGTATTTAAATAAAGTGAAATTAACAAAAAAAAAATTGAAGATTGTCATTAAAAATTGTATTTGCTTGTATATGTATTCTGTTACGGATACAATTTATTTCAAAATATTAAAAACAAACATCCAATCAACAAAATCATGTCTTCAAACAAAACATAAACAACCAAAACAAAAAGTCAACAAATAAAATATTCATATGTTGTTCATAGCTCTTAGAATTTACAACGAAAACATAATACAGATGAAAACAAATTATGTTTTACAATTATTTTTGAAATTTCATATCAAAATTATAAATAATTAGAAAAAAAATATGAAGCAGCAATTACCTTGTTAAATTTGTATTCAAACAATTTGATCGAACTTGTAGTAGAAAAATCTTTCTCCATACATTGTTTATCAGGTTTGATCTAAAATTATTCCTATCAAACAGAAACTAAAAAGAGGCTTTCAATTGTATGAGAATCTTGAAAATCAAAATTTCAAAGAATTTATCAGCTATTGGAGTGTCGATTTATTATTATATTTTTTAATTTTTGAACTGATGAAGGTTTTAGTCAATCATTCATCTTTAGTATTTTTCGCTCCCCTCAATTTCTCCTTTTTGTTTTTAACATTAATTCTCTCAATTAAAACAATAAAAAATAAATAAATGAGATACAATAAACTAAAACTTTGACATTTTTACCAAATAATGAAAGTATTGACAATGGGTCCTATAAAATGTCAAAATATTGACATTTTGAAAAATTCCCCATATTAAAATCTAATTGGGTCTGCTGGAATCAAAACAATCGTGTAATTGGGTCTTGGCCCAATTTTGTGCCAAAATAAGTTGTGTATACATTGTTGTATACTGATTGTATATCGAATGTATACAACCTTCTCTTAAGCCTCTTGACCTGCATTTCAATTTTAAGCCATGTTTCACTGCACCTCAACATGGATATCGATTATTGGGTCCATATATCATGTATATAGAATGTATACTTCACGTATACAACTATCTTTTAAGCTTTTTTGGAATCTGAAATTCAATTTCCACCCCTAGCATTTCACACTCTTTCCTGTACACCCATGATTTGGCTGACTCAGTGACAAAAAGAGGTTTGAGCCTCTATGGCTCGATTCCGAAATGCAGAGGGGAAGAACTCCATTATGGACTCGGAAAGGATTCATACAAGAAAGGAAAGAAACAATATTCACATATGAATCTAATAAAACAAATGAGACATAACTTTGATTGAGAACAAATTAACTCATGTATTTTAAGAGCCAAGATGAAAACCTAAATCACTGTTAAATCACAATAAAAGATTACTTGAAACAAACTTGAATGAACTACTATATATCACCTGACACTCAATGATAAAAAGAGTTGAGGAAGTAAACATCTAAAGCCTATACAAGTAATACAATAAATAGTGACTCCAATACAAATAAAATCAACTAATGGCTACCAACATGACAAAGGGATATGTAGGCATTGCTTTGAGCAATACATTGTGTATATTTTCATCAATGCAACATCTAATTTCAATACCACTTCCATATAACCAAGAACGATCAAACATTTCCACTAGCAAAACAAGAATAGGTAGAGATGAACCATGATTTGTAGATATTCATACACCTTAAAATGGCATAGTAAAGGCAAAATAAAATAAATTTTAAACCAACTAATATAAGATCAAAATGACATGTTCTTAATTTACTATACCCATGTTATGCTAAAAATGACCAAGAAAACATGTAAAATTCAAAGCATACCCACTTAAAATTAAACCAATCTCCTTATGATAAAGTAAGATAATCAACGATAGTGATAGGTAAATAGTGAAGACGAATAGTGACTAAATGGAAAGTTTGTCATTAAGATTAAGATACAACATAATACTAAACAAAGACAACAATATATTTATGTTTAGAATAAAATTAAACATTTTAAACTAGAGCCAAAGCAGTAGCCAAAGTACAAATATCACTGTTTTTTGCTAAAATTAGGCATGAAAACAATGAGAGAGATTTTTCCTTTATCTCTTTTTTAAGCAAATTCCACAACATCAAGCAGAGAAGAAAACAAGCTTAGGCAACAAAATACACCATGTGATTTTAGCACAATTTTGTGACATATTTTTAATAGAAAACGAACATGCTTGTAAATAACACCACACCAACTCCAAACAGGATTTACACTCAAATGTTTACTCATATACAAAGAAAAGATATTACTAGCTAAAACTTGTTAACCAAGTCCTAACATATGAAAATCCAAACAAAAATAACACATAAAAGAGAACTCAAGATAGCACATTATAAACACAACGACATAGAAGAAACTGAATTTAAATGAAACAAAAAAGAGTCTACCTTTTTCTGGACAACGAACTGAGACGGGAACGAGTAGGGGAGCGACCTTCCACTATTCTTCTATTGCAGGAGCTCAGATTCAAACAACAAGACCCCCAAAAAAAATTTCAAGAGAAATCGAAAAAGTGACTCTTTTAAGCTATATTTTCTATCGGTAGATTAAGACTAACTTCATACCTCTTTTTTTGTTCAATTTCTTTTTCCTAATTTCCCATTCAACCTCTAGATTTCTTTTTCCTAATATCCCATTCAACCTCTAGTTTTCTTTATTTTTTTTCTTTTTTTTAAACCCCTGTAATTATCTCCGACCCATTTTCCTCAACTTTTTCCCTATTTTTCTCTGTTTCACTACATCATTTTAGGTCTATGTCACGACCCAAAATGAGCCGCGAGTGGCACCCAAACTTATCCTCCTATGTGAGCGAACCAACCAATCTAACCCCAATTAGTTACCAATATTCCAACCATAATGAACAAAATACAATGCGGAAGACTTAAAACTCATTAACGGAATCAATTAAATAACTTCTAAAATTCATCAATTACTATCCCCAAAATCTGGAAGTCATCACACCAAGAACATCTATCCTCAAATTTCTAATCTAAGAGTATTTAAGAAACTAAAACAGTAAAAGAGATGGTCCATGTCCGAACTTCAAGACATCAAGACGTGAAGGAGAGAATCCAGTCCGAGCTAGGAACAATACTCACCCTGAAATCTGATATGCTGAGGACTGGCTAGAGTTGCGGACGAGTCGAAGTTGATGGAACGTTTGCTGCATTACATAAATAACAAAGGGGAAAAATACAAGTAGGGGTCAGTACAAGGAACACGTACTGAGTAGGTATCATCGGCCAACTCAAAATAGAAAGCAATATATATCGAATAATAACATAAAATAAACTACAATACTCTACAAGTGACAACAACAAGTATAAGAACCATTGACCACAACACCAAGCACACCTATGAGGACTCAAGCCTCCACACCATACTCATTTGGGAAATAGGTTCTTTAAGTTTGAGTATATTACCATAATTCAAGATTCATTCTCTTTATTCCTCTTGTGTCGGAACGTGACAATCCGATCCCCTAATACTACGTGTTGGTTCGTGACACCCGATCCCCTAATACTACGTGTCGGTTCGTGACACCCGATCCCCTAATACTACTTGTCGGTTCGTGACACCCGATACCCTAATACAACGTGTCGGTTCGTGACACCCATCCCCTAATACTACGTGTCGGTTCGTGACACCCGATCCCCTAATACTACGTGTCAATTCATGACACCCGATCCATTAACCTCATTCCTTTAGTTCATCAAGCCTTCTTTTACGTCAAGGCATCATCATTAATAGAGTGGATTTAATGTTTTTTCAGATTCCACAGTATCATCATTATAATCCATCACCATTTACATAATCACAACATGCAACAACACAATTAAGCATATATAAGACTTTACAATACCACCCAATACATATCAATCACTATTTAGAGTTTACTAGGGAATAACATAAACCATAACCTACCTCCACCGAACAATCATGATCAAGCAATCTACTTCCCCAATGTCCTTGCTGTCTCTTCGTTCTTCTCTCTCTCGCTCGTTCTCTCTTCTTTTCTTTTTAATTTTCTCTTCTTTCAAACTCTTTTTCTTTTACCCTAATTATCATATAATTAAGTATACAAGATGATAAAAGTAACCCACTATTTATTTCAAGGTTAACTCCTTTAACCCCCAAGTAATTAAATTATTAACATTAACCCACTAACTTTATAATTATAAGCATGAATAGTCCAAAACGCCCCTTAAAAACTTTTAGCAGAAATCCGACCCAGTCAAGGTTACGCCACTCGTGACGGCCCGTCATGCCTGCAACGGTCCGTCCTGCAGGGTCATCACAGAGTTGAGAGACTCAATTTCAGCAAAAAGGTCTTTGACAGTCCGTCGTGGCTACGACGGTCCGTGCTGCAGTTTCGTCGTGAAGTTCAGAGAGTTGATCCCCGTACCCAAATTTCCGAGTTTAAGTGTTTTGGGACGGAGATCCTCGACGATCCGTCGTGACCATGACGGTCCTTCGTGTGGTATGTCGACACAGTCAGCTTTTATCAAAAGTAATTCTGCTGTTCGAAACGACTAAACAGGTCGTTACAATAGATACCAATTTACCCATCGTTCGTCCTCAAACAATCACAAGAAGAAAAACAAGGGCGAAAAAGAGTACCTGAATCTGTAAACAGGTGTGGGTATCTTTCTTGCATATCAGCCTCCTTCTCCCAAGTGGACTCTTCAACTGGTCGATTCTTCCATTGAACATTGATGGATACAATCTCCCTTGATCTCAACTTGCGGATTTCTCTATCCAGAATAGCAAAAGGCACTTCCTCATAAGACAAATTCTCATAAAGAAGAACTGAATCCCAACGAATAATGTAGTTTCCATCCCCATGGTATCTTTTCACCATAGACACATGAAATACCGGGTGCACTCCTGACAATCCTGGAGGCAAGGCTAATTCATAAGCTACCTCCCCCACGCGCTTCAGAACTTCAAATGGACCAATATACCTTGGACTAAGCTTACCTCGCTTACCCAATCGCATCACCCCTTTCATGGGTGAAACCTTCAGCAAGACTTGTTCACCCTCCATGAATTCCAAGTCCCTAACCTTTCGATCTGCATATTCCTTCTGCCTACTTTGAGCCGCTAAAAGCTTTTCTTGAATGAATTTCACTTTCTCTAATGATTCTCTCAAGAGGTCGGTACCCCATGGTCTTACCTCAAATGCATCAAACCAACCAATGAGAGACCTACATCTCCTCCCATACAGTGCCTCAAATGAGGCCATATCAATACTTGAGTGATAGCTATTATTGTATGAGAATTCTGCTAAGGGTAAGAAGTTATCCCAATGACCACCAAATTCTATCACACATGCACGAAGCATATCCTCCAAAACCTGAATCGTTCGCTCAGACTAACCATCGGTCTGAGGGTGAAATGCAGTACTAAGGTCCAACCTAGTATCTAATTCAGCATGCAATGTTCTCCAAAACATAGAAGTAAATTGTGTACCTCTATCTGATATGATGGAAAGTGGAACTCCATGCAATCGAACAATTTCTGAGATGTAGAGTTTGGCTAACTTCTCTGCATTGTAAGTCACCTTGACCGGAATGAAGTGAGCAGATTTAGTTAATCTGTCAACAATTCCCAAATAGAATCAAACTTACCCAATGTCTTTGGAAGACCAACCACGAAATCCATTGCAATTCTTTCCCACTTCCATTCAGGAATGGGCATTCTTTGAAGTGTTCCTCCGGGCCTCTAGTGTTTATACTTTACCTGTTGACAATTCGGGCATTGGGCGACAAAATCAACAATGTCACGCTTCATTCTACTCCACCAAAAATGTTGCTTTAGATCGCGATACATCTTGGTTGCACCGGGATGTATAGAGTATCCTGAACTATGAGCCTCTATAAGAAAAGTGTGGATCAAATCATCAACACGGGGCACACATACCCTTCCATTAATCCTCAAAACGCCTTCCTCATCAATTATTGCCTTTTTAGCCTCTCCTCGCAACACCATATCCCGAATTCGGCTCAGTTTCTCATCATCAAACTTTTTCCCTTAATCTTGTCAAGAAAAGAAGATCTTGCCTCAACACAGGCCAAAAATCCTCCTTTCTCTAGTATTTCCAGCCTCATAAAGTCGTTAGCCAAAGTCTGGACCTCTCTAGCCAATGGGCGTCTAGAAACTTGTAGTGGGCTAGACTTCCCATGCTCCCTGTTTTTCTACTTAAAGCATCTGCCACCACATTAGCTTTTCCTGGGTGATACAATATGGTAACATCATAGTCCTTCAGTAGTTCCATCCTTCTCCTCTGTCTCAAATTAAATCTTTTTGAGTAAAGACATACTATAAACTACGATGATCTGTATAGACTTCACACTTAACCCCATATAGATAATGTCTCCATTACTTTAATGCAAACATGACCGCGGCCAACTCCAAATCATGGGTCGGATAGTTACGTTCATGCACTTTTAATTGCCTTGAAGCATAAGCAATCACATTTCTCTCTTGCATTAGCACTGCACCCAACCCAGAATAAGATGCATCACAATAAACAGTGAAATTCTTACCGTCCACTGGCAAGGTCAGAATTGGTGCAGTAGTTAACAAGGTCTTGAGTTTCTTGAAGCTTTCTTCACATTCGTCCGACCATACAAATGGAACATTCTGCTTAGTCAAGTTTGTCAATTGGGAAGCAACCGAAGAAAATCCCTTGACAAATCGACGGTAGTAGCTAGCTAAACCAACAAAGCTCCTTACTTCTGTAACATTAGTAGGTCTTACCCAACTCTTCATTGCTTCAATCATAGAAGGATCCACCATCACTCCATCCTTAGAAACTACGTGCCCCAAGAAGGACACTAAATCTAGCCAAAACTCACACTTGAAGAATTTGGCATAAAGCCTTTTCTCCCTCAACACTTCCAACACAATTCTCAAGTGCTCCTCATGTTCCTTCCTGCTCTTTGAGTATATCAGTATATCATCAATGAACACAATGACAAAGAGATCCAGATATGGCTTAAAATCCCGTTCATCAGGCTCATGAAAGCAGCAGGGGCATTCGTTAGTCCAAAAGAAATTACTAAGAATTCATAATGCCCATACCTGGTTCGAAAAGCAATCTTTGGTACATCTGCTGCCCGTATTTTCAATTGATGATAACCAGATCTCAAGTCGATTTTTGAGAAGGTACCAGCACCTTGTAACTGATCGAACAAATCATCAATGTAAGAGGAAGAGGATACTTGTTCTTAACAGTTACCTTATTCAGTTGCCTGTAGTCTATGCACATCCGAAAACTCCCATCCTTCTTCTTCACAAATAACACAGGAGCACCCCAAGGGGATGCACTTGGTCTAATAAATCCCTTACCTAACAACTCCTGAAGTTGGGCCTTTAGTTCCCTTAACTCAGCGGGAGCCATTCTATAAGGGGGTATGGAAATGGGGCGAGTACCTGGCTCCAGATCAATACAAAAGTCAATATCCCTATCCGGTGGCATACCAGGAAGGTCTGCAGGAAACACATCTAGAAACTCTCGGACTATCGAAACAGACTCAATCAAAGGTACTTGGGAAGTTTCATCCCTGAGATGGTCCAAGAAAGCTAAACAACCCTTACTCACTATTCTCTTAGCACGAAGAAAGGAGATGATACGAACTGGGGTGGAAGTAAAGTTACCCTCCCACACTAGCGGATCTGTTCCACGCTTGGCTAATGTCACAGTTTTAGCATTACAGTCTAAGATTGCAAAATTTAGAGAAAGCCAAGTCATACCCAGAATTACATCGAAATCAACCATCTCTAGAATAATCAAGTTTACATGAGTATTGTTCCCCACAAAAGTCACAAGACAAGACCTATACACCTTCTCAACTATCACAGACTCACCCACAGGAGTAGAGACACGAATGGGAATGTCAAGCAAATCACAATGTAAATCAAGACCAATAGCAAATGTGGAAGATACATATGAAAATGTGGATCCAGGATCAAATAATACAGAAGCCATGCAATCATAAACCAAAAGATTAGCTGTGATAACAGCATCAGATGTCTCCGCTTCAGACCTCCCAGGGAAAGCATAACAATGAGCCCTATCACCTGTCTGCCAGTTGCCCCTACCATGTTGTGCTGCAGTAGCTCCAGTTTGCCCGCCACCCCGGTTGATTTGGTGACCACCATTACCTTGGCCACCACGTCCTCCAGAATGGCGGCCTCTTCCATGACCACCTCTACCTCTGACTATTGGGGGTCTGTAACTCTGTTTTGGACAATATCTCCTAATATGTCCCCTCTCCCCACATCCATAAAACTCTCTGGGGTCAAGCATGGGTCTCTGTGAGAACGACGAAGTCTGGGGATAACCTCCAAACTCAGAGGAATGTTGGCTGGTCTGCGATGGACCCCCCGCTACAGCCTGCAGTGAAGACTGAATAGGTCGGGCTGGGTAACCTCCTGAACCCTGCCCTCTAGAGTAAGAACCATTAACCTCACCTCCCTTACGGAACTTTTTAGTTGTCGACGCCATGGTGAAGTCGTCTGGCTTCACACCCTCCACCTCTATCACAAAATCTACCACTTCCTGAAAGGATTTTGCTGCAGCAGCTACCTGTAAGGCTGGAATCTGCAAATCTGACCTCAATCCCTTCACAAAACGGCGAATCCGCTCTTGTGGACTGAAGCAAAGCTGGGTAGCATACCTGGATAGTGCACGAAACTTAGCCTCATAAGCAGTAACAGACATCCTGCCTTGCTCTAAGCTTAGGAACTCATCTCTCCTCCTAGCCCTCAAAGTCCGGGGTATATACTTCTCCATAAATAAGCTAGAGAATGATGCCCAAGTCATAGGTGGTGCTTGTGCTGGTTGACACTCAACATATGACTGCCACCACATTCTGGCGTTCCCCTGAAATTGATAGGTCACAAACTCAACGCCAAATCGTTCTACTATGCTCATCTTATGTAGCAACTCATGACAATAAACCAGAAAATCATAAGCATCCTCAGATTCAGCACCCTTGAAGACTGGAGGTTTCAACTTCAAAAATTTAGTGAAAAGTTCATGTTGATCACTCGTCATTATAGGCCCTGTAGTCAATCGAGGAAACGTGTCTATTTCAAATGAGGTATCCATGCGGGGAGCCACAACAGCTGCATGTTGTACTCCCGGAACCTGAGGTGCTGGTTTAGAAAACACTGGAGGTGTCTGGCCCTGATCAGATAACCCGCTAAGATAAGCAAGAACCTGGTTAATCATCTCTGGGGTAGGTTGGTGTGGTAACTCCTCATCTTGCACTTGCTCATTTTCCCCTTCCTCACACTCTCTTACTACCTCATCAGTTGGTGGAGGAGTCACTGCCCTAGTACTAGTTGGACCAGGTGTTTGTCCTCTACCTTTAGAGGACGTCCTCCCGCGACCTCAACCGCGACCTCTTGCCACTGCTCCTCTTCGAGCTACAGCCCCAGTGGCTGGCTCAGACGCATCCTGTCTTGCTGGTGTTGGTGTTGGCACAGTTGTTGCTCTAGTTCTAACCATCTGCGAAATAGAGTGAGGATGTCAGATACCAATTTGTATCACCTAGATACCAATTGGATCCAAGTAATAGCACGAAAGAAAGAAAGAATGGAATTTTTCCTAAAGTCTTATAGCCTCTCAAAGAAAAGTAAAGGCGTCCCCCTACCGTTCCTCAAGACTCTACTAGACTCGTTCTTGTGTGATGAGACCAACGAACCTAATTCTCTGATACCAAGTTTGTCACGACCCAAAACGAGCCGCGAGTGGCACCCACACTTATCCTCCTATGTGAGCGAACCAACCAATCTAACCCCAATTATTTACCAATATTTCAACCATAATGAACAAAATACAATGCGGAAGACTTAAAACTCATTAACGGAATCAATTAAATAACTTCTAAAATTCATCAATTACTATCCCCAAAATCTGGAATCATCACACCAAGAACATCTATCCTCAAATTTCTAATCTAAGAGTATTTAAGAAACTAAAACAGTAAAAGAGATGGTCCATGTCCGAACTTCAAGACATTAAGACGTGAAGGAGAGAATCCAGTCCGAGCTAGGAACAATAGCTCTCCCTGAAATTTAATATGCTGAGGACTGGCTAGAGTTGCGGACGAGTTGAAGTTGATGGCACGTTTGCTGCATTACATAAATAACAAAGGGAAAAAATACAAGTAGGGGTCAAAACAAGGAACACGTACTGAATAGGTATCATCGTCCAACTCAAAATAGAAAGCAATATATATCGAATAATAACATAAAATCAACTACAATACTCAACAGGTGACAACAACAAGTATAAGAACCATTGACCACAACACCAAGCACACCTATGAGGACTCAAGCCTCAACACCATACTCATTTGGGAAATAGGTTCTTTAAGTTTGAGTATATTACCATAATTCAAGATTCATTCTCTTTATTCCTCTTGTGTCAGAACGTGACACTCCGATCCCCTAATACTACGTGTCGGTTCGTGACACCCGATCCCCTAACACTACATGTCAGTTCGTGACACCCGATTCCCTAATACTACGTGTCGGTTCGTGACACCCGATTCCTAATACTACGTGTCGGTTCGTGACACCCGATCCCCTAATACTACGTGTTGGTTCGTGACTCCCGATCCCCTAATACTACGTGTCGGTTCGTGACACTCGATTCCCTAATACTACGTGTCGGTTTGTGACACCCGATCCATTAACCTCATTCCTTTATTTAATCAAGCCTTCTTTTACGTCAAGGCATCATCATTATAGAGTGGATTTAAGGTTTTTTAAGATTCCACATTATCATCATTATAATCCAGCACCATTTACATAATCAGAACATGCAACAACACAATTAAGCATATAGAAGACTTTACAATACCACCTAATACATATCAATCACTATTTAGAGTTTAATAGGGAATAGCATAAACCCTAACCTACCTCCACCGAAGAATCGTGATCAAGCAATCTACTTCCCCAATGTCCTTGTTGTCTCTTTGTTCTTCTCTCTCTCTCCTCGTTCTCTCTCTCTGCTTTTCTTTTTAATTTTCTCTTCTTTCAAACTCTTTTTCTTTTACCCTAATTATCATATATTAAGTATACAAGATGATAAAAGTAACCCACTATTTATTTCAAGGTTAACTACTTTAACCCCCAAGTAATTGAATTATTAACATTAACCCACTAACTTTATAATTATAAGCATGAATAGTCCAAAACGCCCCTTAAAAACCTTTAGCAGAAATCCGACCCAGTCAAGGTTACGCCACTCGTGACGGCCCGTCATGCCTGCGAGGTCCGTCCAGCAGGGTCGTCACAAAGTTCAGAGACTCAATTTCAGTAAAAAGGTCTGTGACGGTCCGTCGTGGCTACGACGGTCCGTGCTGCAGTTCCGTCGTGAAGTTCAGAGAGTTGATCCCCGTACCAAAATTTCCGAGTTTAAGTGTTTTGGACGGAGATCCTGGACGATCCGTCGTGACCATGACGGTCCATCGTGTGGTCCGTCGACACAGTCAGTTTTTATCAAAAGTAATTCTGCTGTTCGAAACGACTAAACAGGTCGTTACAGTCTACGGCAACACTAAATCTTGACAACGCTTATAAAGTGTTGCCTAAAATACTTTTGGGAACACATTTAAAGTGTAGCCAATGATTTTGACTTTTAGCTACATTAATTTTAGCAACACTTCTAATGTGTACTCTTTAATGGGATAAATTACACTTTATAAGTGTTGTAATAGTTGGCAACAACTATTTACATGAATGGCCACACTTTTAAAGTGTGTTATTTTTATAATTGAAAATACCACTCATTAAAAATGTGGCCTTAGTGTTTTCACCAAAATTTTATATTCCCTCCAACATTTTAACATTAAAATTTCATCTCTCTCCCATTTTTATTTGGCCAAAAAAAAAAAAACATTAAAGAAAAAATAAAAAGAATAAAACATTAAAGAAATAAAAAAAGGTCACATTTCCTAAAACTTTAGCTGATGCTTCCATTTTTAGCTGAAGAACACCATTCGCGGTAGCTAAAGAAGGATCGAAGAATGGAAGAAATCAGCTGTTTTTCAAGATTGGAGAACACCATTCGTCACATTTATGTTAAACTTCAACTGAAGAACACCATTTTCAGCTGAAAAATCAAAGAGCATTGCGATTTCTCTGAACATGAACTGAAGAAGAAGATTTTCCTCTCAGCTTCTTTGTTCAAGATTGGAGAGCTGAAGAAGACGATTTTCTTCAAAGATTTCTGGGTAACTGTTGTTCTATTAGATTTCCTTTTGAAAATTGAAAGAAAATGCTTCACAAATCAACATGTCTCATGTCTTAAAGCTTTAGGTTGTTGGAATAGAGTTTATCAGGTAAGAGATTTTACCTTCAAAAGTCTAAATTATAGATTTAAGATTTTTATATGCTTGTATGTCAGTCAAAAATTGATGTTAGGGTTTTTATGTTCTTGTGTTGTTGAGACAAATTTTGTTGATTTTGGGAGTTTAGTTTATAGTTGTATTACGTATAAATGGGCATACGTAAGCTTGGTTTTTATGAGAACCAGAGATCTTATTCATTTACTGGAATTTGTAGAGTTCTGTTTTAAAAACACTTGTTAACTTTTTTTTAGTTTGCTATGATTTTTGTTTTGAGATTTGATTCTAAAACATGGTTCTCTTCTTTTTTGAACTGTGATTTGCTCAAAATGCACAAAACAGAGTTGTAGCGTATGCTCTCCATCGCTTGTTTCATGCATCACTTATTTTGCAGTGGGAGGAAGGTCATTTTTCTAACTTCACGTGAAGTCAAATGTTTGATATTGGTATTACTTTAAGCATTTTGGTAACTCAATTTTATACTTCACCCTGATCAAATTGGTCTCAATTTTACATTAAGCTTGGTTTGTCTAGTGCATTTTCAAGTATAGATAGTAACTTTAGCTAATTCAGTCGTTTTGGCCTTAAGTATAGATAGTAACTCTATTTGCTGGAAATCTGTCAAAATGCGGCTGGGTGGACGGAAAACGCGAAGGGACGTCATGGTCACGACGAGCCGTCGTGGACCTCGCGATGGGCCGTCGTAGTCATGAGAGGTCGTTGTGGTCATGACGGGCCGCGTTGTCATGATGGGTCATCGTGGTCATGACGGGCCGTCGTGGTCATGACGGGCCGTCGTAGTCATCCGTCGTGGTCATGACGGGCCGTCGTGGACTCCGTCGTCCCATACTTGCAACTTTCTTCTGCTACTTCTCTGATCTTCATGACGAACATGCAGGACGGACCGTCATGGCTACGACGGTCCGTCACGCTTTCCGTTACAGCTGAAATTTCAAATTGATTAATTGTTAAATTTCTTAATTTTGTGTTCTTTCTTGATGGAACATATTTGTTTACTAGAGGAATTGATATTCAAGCAGTTAACGTTGTTATCAATTCTGATTTTCCTAAAACTCAGAAACGTATTTGCACAGGGTATGTATAACAGATCTTTGTTCTTTATTATTGACTTATATATTGTTTTTGCTATTTCATCATTGGTAATTTATTGTTAGTGGCTTTGGTTTGAATTGAGCAAGGTTTTGTTTCTCGTGACCACTATTCATCTTGCTTGTTTGGTATGGTTAAAGTGTAGTTTAGCTATGTCAGATTTAGTTTCCTTGTTTGATCGTGTGAAACTATTAACTACACAAGGAAACTAATCTAATTTTCTTTAATTTTTGCTGCTGCTGTAATCTACAATCTGGACTTGTCTATCTTTAGTTGTTGTTAATGTATTTGGTTTAAATTGAGCTAAGGTCTTGCTTCTTTTGTTTCACTGTTTTTTGGCATTTGTATAGAACATTGGCATGATATGGAATCTGCAATCTGCAGATTTGTTGTTCATGTTTTCTGTAACTGCTGCTTCTATATATAAATATTTATGTCAGTAAAGTCTATTTTCTTTCTTATTATATAGAATATCCATGTTATAACCATAACTTTTGACATCCTAGTAGAAGGCATGCTTCCATAACTACAAACAAATAAACAAATAATTATTAGGAGAATCTAATTGTTTGTGTCTCCTCATTAATTCCTTTTTTCTTTAGTGTTCGTGTTAGTTTGCGTGCATCATGGTTATTGTATAACACCAATATTTTATATTGTTTCTTATGAAGTTTGAACCCTAATGCAATTATTCATTGTTGTTGAACTCATTTGGAATTGTAGACACCTAAGAGAAGATCATCTACTTTGAACATCAAAAGACAAGTAGGCATCTACTTTGAACATCAAAAGATGCAATCTAATTTTCTGTAACTGCTGGATTTCTTGCCTCTCTATATTGTTGCAATCTGAACTTCTTACCTCTTCTATATAACTGCCAATATCTTATTTGTGTAGGGAAATGGAGGTGATCAAATTTGAAGTGGATGATGAAGAGTTTTTGAACTATTGTAAAAGTTTAAATACATATTTGATTTATTGTGTACACATTTAGAATATTGATGTATAAGTATGGGTATGTACACAACACATACTATCTTTTGGTTGTACATGAAATATTTCTCGAAGTTTATTTGAAATATATAGCATCAATTTAATGATTAATTAGTTCATTTTGTGTTTTAGGTCACTTGTATGTATGTAAATATATATATATTCGTGCTACATGTAGGCTTATAAATGTTGAAGTTACACTTTGTAAGTGTTGCTCTAGGTAGATAAAAAGTTACACTTTGAAAGTGTTGCAATAGATGACCAATAAAAGGCAACACTTTTTAAGTGTGACCAATAAATCTGAAAAGGCAACGCTTTTAAGTGTAGTCTAACAAAAAATAGGTGTTGCTAATGCACGTCTTCAAAGCGTGCCATTATACCTATTTGGCTACGCTTTATAAGTGTAGCCAAAGATGGCAACATTTAAAAAGTGTTGCCTAATGTCAAAGGTTACGCTTCTTTTGGGCAGCCCCTAAAAAGTGTTGCTGAATGTCCAAAAGTGTAGCCTTTTATCAAAGGCCACACTTTTTACTAGTTTAGGCTACACTTACGTGGTGTTGCTGTAGGCCGAAAATGGTGAAGTGTTTTTTCCCCAATTTTTTCTACCTATATATATATTTCAACTCTCTGTAATCTCTCCAATATTTTCTTCCACTCCAACAGTAAAAAGATAAGAAACTATATATAGAAGGAAAATTAGGGTTTGGAAAAACAAAGGGGGGGGGGGGAATCACAAAAAAATTCCAAAACCAAAACTATTCAAAATTCAAACCTCTGAATTGTTTTCCCATTTAGGCTAAACACCTTTTCTGAAGCTTCAACCCCATTCCGGAAGAGGAAAGGGATGGAGTATTGAATGAATTTCAGCGTCCTGGGCGTTGACGTGGAATGATCTCTCGCCGGCCAGGACGGGGCAACAACTGGAATTGGAGAAAATTTGTAGAAGTATTTGAAGAAGGAGACGTTGTAGCATTCTGGTTTCTTTGTTTTGGAAAGGGCCGGGTCAGGGAAAAAGTGGTGGGCTGGTGATGAATTGGAATAGGGAGGGATCTGGATTACTGATTTCTGGAGAGGGAGTGGGCCGTCTGAACATTTTAGGATAAGAGACCAAAATTGGTTTCACAATGGGTTGAAAGAAGGATTAGATCTTGAGCTAAGGATTTGACCAATGTATTGCAATCTTGGCCAAATGAATTTCAAAATTTAACCAAATTGAGTTGATTATTAAATTCAGCTAAAATTTAAATAAATTGAATTGGCGTTGGTTAATTAACGAGCTTCTTAATTTTAACAAGACAAAATAGTTAACTTAATTATAACTAATGACTCAAAAATGTAAACTAACAATTTAGACAAAATTAATTTAGTAAAGTATTAAGTAAAAAGTCATAGGATTATAGAATATTCATAGGATTTATGTTTTGAGAAAAAAGTCATATAATTATAATTCGTACTTTTAAAATCTCCTTGTAAACAAAGGGACTGACTTTTAGTTGAATTGAGACAAGGTGAGTATATTTTCCTTTTTTATCAATTCAAGCTAGTGTTTATTTTTAGAATTCCCTTGCATGCTCGTACTTCCAATGTAATTGAATTTTATTTGGCCTACATCTTTTCATGATGCAAATACAAGTAATAAGGGTCATCAACATGCGCTCCATTGATATCAATTACAGTCCCAATTAGCTTTGGTGAGTCTCCTTATTTTCGGAGGGTTCAACGTTGATATTTTGCCAGTTTGTTAGGATGTCGTGGGTCTTATCCCGACTTCCTTCATAGTTATTAGAGGCTTCACAGACATTAGTTGTTGGAGAGTGTTTTCCCATCTCTTTTGTAATATTTTAACGACATAAAATGAAAAATTAAGTTTTGAGTATTTCAGAGTATACTAAGTTAAACTATTTCATCAATGGTATCTTTATAAGTTGAGGTTGCATTTGATATTTCTATTTTAGTTGATGTAATGGCCTGCTTTCGCCGTTATGGAAAAGCCTATGGGAAGAAATTTGGGCCATAGAATTTTTGAGTAGTGACTTGAAAATTTCTAGCCTTGGCCAGATTGAGACGAAATTTGAGTCATGTGAAGTCCAGGTAAATTTGGTAATGCGTGGGAATCTAATTAAGAATTTTATCACATAAGTGGATATTCAAGACGTTAAGGAGCCTATACAGTTTTACAAAATCGAAGTCGGGTGAGTAGAACTCCCGAAATTGATCTTGGCGTGAAAAATGTAGTTTTAGAATATCCCAGATTGAAAGTGTGTTGTGAAATGGGAGCTTGAAACTCAAATTTTGAACTATTGTCTTCATGCAAGCCGTCAGGGCGAGGTTAGTTCTGCCAGGGCTGGATCGTTGTGGCCGAACAGTATGTAATAAGTTGGGGAAAAACCTCAATTCGTTATTTTCTATAAAACTTCATTATTAAGAGCTGCGAGATGGCCCAGGGGACTTCTTAACAGTTTTCCACAATTTCTAACGCTAAAGTAAGAAAATTACTTCCCTAATTCGTATTTGGTTTCTAGAACTTAATAGCTTAGGTAATTATCATTGGGAGAGAGTTTTGGCATGAAGTTGCTGGTGGGGGGAAAGCCCTAGTGAAGGTTAATATCATGGGATTGGTTTTGGGTGATTGAGTTTGTTATAGTTGTGGTAAATTAGATCTTATTTGTTGATACTTAAGTTAAATTACTTTTTTATAGACCAAGAACAAGTTGAAAGACTAAGGAAAATAAAGCTCGAGTGTCTTAGGAGTAATCAAGATTGGTTTCGAGGTAGGTGATGATTTTATATCCTGTTGTGTGATATATGCTGAATAATTGCTTCATTATATGAGTGCATGAATATGAATAGGGAATGTGAATCAATCTAATGAAATGATGATCTGCTGACATTACATGCCATGAACATGTTACTTGACTGTACGATTTGAGTATTGTTCATTATGATGTGGTTGTGAATGTGATTGTCCTGATTGAATCGTGTGTCACGTCTCGACACATATATTTGATCAGATGTCACATTCCAACACATATATATTTGATTGAATGTCACGTTCCAACACACTAACAGTTTGGGTGTGAGTTCCATGAGAGGACCACTTATGATTGTTACATTCTTGGTTACCTATCATATTGATATTGAGGAATTGTATGTTGCTCCTAAAATGAGAATTGATCTTTGTAAATTTGTTAATACGTGTTTACTATGTTTTAATTTTTCGTTTTGCATTGTGCTTATGGGAGTAGTCGTGTGATCCTACCAATACATTGTGTTTGTGTATTAATACTGCACTTGTTTTTCTTTGTTGAGTACCGGGCATCTTCAGGCATGCTACTAACCGACCTCAGTTAAATGATAATTGATTGCGACCGGAGGTAAGGGTGAGACAGTTTTTCTAGACTTCATGTATCTTCAATTTTTTCGTCCATTCCTTTCGGACTCAGATTTTATAATTAGACTTATATATATGTTAGTTTTAGGGTTGCACCCATTTTTCTTCGACTTGTCCTTAGTAGAGTTTTGGTACATTGATTTTCAAGTTCTAAGGGAGTATTTCCGTAATAGTTATGTTTAGTTGTTTGTTTAAGCTTACGGAGTTTACGGGAACTCCATATTTTTCTATCATTTAAACTTGCTTTTTTATCTTTAAATGCTTAGTTTCTTGTTAAATTGCTTAGTTGGATTATATTAATTGTTCTCCCACCAGAGGGTTAGTGTGGGTGCCAATCACGTCGGTCTGGATTGACACTTGAGTAAGTCTTCCGTTAAGTAATGAGTTAGGCCAATTTTTCTCTTGTGAACTAGAAAAAGTTCTCGAGTTTCGGCCACGTCTAGGTGAAGGCTCGGGGCGTGACAAGTACATGGAATATCGGCGTCTATGATTTAGGAATTACCCTCCGACACTACCGTAAATGCTACCCTTCTTTACATTTTTCCAACCGTCGACAATAAGTGAAACTCTGTGAGATTCATTGTGGCGGTCTTTTCTGGGATCGATTCGGATATCAATATTAATAATTCATGTGTTTGGATATTTTCTAAGAATCGGATGTCAATATTAATAATCATGTGTTTGTGCTTGATATATGATATTAGAAAATGGATTTGGTTGTTGTATTTATGAATATTGATCAAATGATAATGAAAATGTATTCCTTTTTGCATTTAGAAAACAATTTGAAATTTTGTTTTGCAAGAGAAAACTAAGTTTGAAAATCAGATCGAAATAATCTTTGGTCTTGTGAATTTGCATTGTTATTTTGGTAGGAAAATTGGGAGTGTTGCTAAACAGGAGAATACATGGACTAGGGATTTGAATAGTATGAGTTTCTTTAGTATAGCTGGTTTGGTTGGGTTTGGTTAAAATAGATAATTGGGAGAGTGCGTAAAAACATTTCAAAAACTTAGCTTTGAAATATTTTTCAAAATCAATTTTTTTTTTTGGGGGGGGGGGAAGGGTTGCATTTAGATGAGGCAAAAGAATCTTATCGCTTTCTTCGCTTAGATAAACGTGCCTTCTCTCAACAAATTTTTATAACTCAACTAACTCTCATCAATGGAGCATTTACAATTGGGTTTGGTGCTTTTGTGTCTTCATATGGGTAAGACATTGAGTTTTAGTCCTAATGTACTATGGTGATGATATGATGATGACTAACATAAAGTTGTATACTTTTTTTTTTACTGAAAGTCATAAAAATTTTCCAATTAATCTACTCCATTCTTTTATGTGATTGTGGTAGCAATACATACATAATATGTATGGAAAATGACAAGTAGTTGAATGTGTTATTATGAGTGTGGTAAAATTGTTGTAATTAAAAGGAAGAACATTATGAATTCTTAAGATGGTCCTTCAAATGTGAAGGTAATTTTTATCCATCAAAGTGGTATGAAAAGATATTGTGCACATTGTTGTTGATGAACCCAATTTGAAAATATTTTTAGGTTCTCCATCAAAATAAAGGAATACAAAACGATAGTACATTTGGTACATTTGACCTCTTAAAGTGATGTCGAGATGAGTCACATAATTTGATAGTGTCAGAGGATGACAATAAGTTCATATACAAATGGTTATGGTCCATTTCTAAAAGAATATGTGACTTGTGTTCATCTGGACAAGAAGATGTTCATATATTATTAGATAAATGTCACAATTCACCTCTACGGGAAGTTTGTTCATATATTTTATTATGAACTATTGGAGGACAAAAACAAAATTATTTTCTATAAAGGTTGTTGGTCATGACCAAAATAAATGTTGTTGTGGCAACACTAATTTGTCACTAGTTGTCAAGAAATAAGTCTAGCATGTTTTTGGCGAAAATTATCGTTCAAATATACCTCAAACATAAACGACATTCTTAAAGTATCATTCTTAGCAGAAAATGTCCTTCAAGTATTTAAAAGTAAACAATTTTTATCATTCTACTTGAATTTATTAGAAAATTCCCAAAAAAAAAATCAATTCATTTCCTCATAGTTATTATTCTTAGATACATCAAAATACTATCGTGAACTTGAAATTGAGTTTAGGATTAATTTAATATTAAAAATATTGTTAGTTGAAATGTGTTTCTTCTTAATTGTATGTTTCTTCTTAATCGAATATGCTAGAAGTTGCATTTGTTGGAGACTTTCTTTTCTAATAATGTAGAATGAAACTCAAATAAAAGACATAATCAATATGTTGATCACTTGTGTATTAGATTGGTCCAAAAATCTATTAATCTAAATACAGTTTGACAATGAAAAAGGTAAAGATAATTAAGCTCCACCTTCGTTCCATTACTAAAAACAAAAAGAGTAGATCATGTATGCTCACACCTTCCAAACATTTTTTGTTTCACTAAGCAATAGTGTCTAAGATTTTTAATATTTTTTTAAAGAACTTCTTATAACATATAATGAAATTATGCAGGAAAACTTTTGTTGATAGTCACGTGAACTGCTCAGATTTTTGTAGGATTCCTTAGCTTTTTTATGATATCTAACAGAAGGATGAAAATTCTTCATCCAAATACTCGAAGAATGTTTTTTGCAAAGAATAATACTTTAAGGATGTAGTTTAAAGTTGGGGTATAGTTTAAGTATGTTTTTGGTCAAAAACTCTTATAATTTTAACCATAACAATAATAATAATTTTCTTCTTGAAGGAGATGTTCACCATAAGAATGGCGTTGCAAAATTTCTGGCAATACACAAACTTAACTAAGAGTTACAAAAAAAATTATTTGTTACTATCGAGAAATGAAATTAGTTCATAATATTGAGATTGTAGTAAGTCTCAAAAGAAAATTTTTAAGTTTCAGAGGAACTGAAAGACATATTATATTGAGATCTGTAAATTATTGAAATATTAAATGTCTTCGGATTACTACATTCAAAGTTGGTTATAAATATTTACATAAAATGTTACCCGCCTTTCTCTTTTTTGTTGTATACAAATATAAGCATGATGATGCAATCGCATGCAAAGATAAACTAGAAGTTTACTACAATAAATTGTTGGAATTAATGCATCAAAGTTTAGTCTTCTGAAATTGTCTCTTAGTTTTTCAAGAATTCTCTTTAGAATTTCGTAGTACATGTATCTAGTAAATTGTAATACATGTATTTTAGTTATTTGTGAAAGACTTTTTGTTTTCTATTTTGAGTAGTATAAATAGTGATGTGGTTGATGATTGTAATCATCTTAAGTGGTCTTAAGTAGCCTTTCATAAACTTGAGCATTCTCTAAAGATACTATTTTCCTTCCATATTTCCTACAAATTGGTATAGAGCAGGTGTTCGTTTTTGATCTGGTTTAGGTGGAGAAAAAAATATGGCATCCAAAACAAATGAATGTGTTGATTCTTCAATTGTTCTTACTCCATTTTTTGATGGAACTGATTTCGAATGCTAGAAGATAAGAATGAGAACACATTTGAAAGCTGAAGGTTTGTGGACTAATTTTGCAAATGGCTTTCAAGAGCTAGACAACGATGGTGATCTTACACCAGCAGAGATGAAAAATCTTGAGGCTTAGTATCGTCAAGATTTAAAAGCCTTGAGCAAAATCCAAATGGAAGTCTCAAGATCATAATTTACAAAAATTGCTACTTGTGAGACTGCATAGGAAGCTTGGGATTCTTTGAAAGCTGAGGTGTATGGTGATGAAAAGGTATGCACTATAAATCTTCAAACTCTTAGTCGAGAGTTTCAAAATTTAAAAATGATACAATCTGAAAAAATTGATAAATATTGCGCAAAAGTAATGAATATTGTTAATCAAATGATAAATCATGGTGATACAATTTCTCACCAACAAGAGATTCTAATTAGTGTCACAGAAAAGTATGATTAAATTTTTGTTATCACTGAGGAGACGAAAGATCTTTCTAACCTTTCTATCAAAGAGTTAGTTGGATCATTTCGTGCACACGAAAAGCGAAGATTTTTTCGTGAAGATCAACCCAAAGAGACGGCTTTCTAGTCTAACAAATAACAATTCTCAAAATTTCTCAAAAAATCAAAAGAGAAGAATTACAAGCCAAAAAAGAAGCAGGATCATGATGGTTCTTTCAAGAAGGTTAATGAAAAAGGTGAAAAAAACTCTAGTCTTTATTGTAAATTTTGCAAAAAGACTAATCACACTGCAGAAAAATGTTGGCATAAAGGTAAGCCCAATGTAACTTTTGTAAAAAGTTCGGCCACATTGAAAAGGATTGCTAGCACAAGAAATGGGAGCAAGCATTTTTTTGTGAAAAACAAGAGGAAGAAACGGAAGAAAACCTTTTCTTTGCTTCTAAATCTGATGCTTCAATAAAAACCAATGAATGGTATTGTCACGACCCAAAACCGAGCCGCGAGTGGCACCCACACTTATCCTACTATGTGAGCGAACCAACCAATCTAACCCCAACATTTAAACATAATGAACAAAATACAATGCGGAAGACTTAAACTCATTAATGAAAATCAATTAAATAACTTCTAAAAACTCAACAACTATTACTATCCCCAAAATCTGGAAGTCATCATCACAAGAACATCTATACTCAAATTACTAATCTAAGAGTATCTAAGAAACTAAAATACATAAAAAGCTAGTCCATGTCGGAACTTCAAGGCATCAAGACATGAAGAGGAAGATCCAGTCCAAGCTAGAAGCATTAGCTCACCTTGAAATCCGATGTAATGAAGACTGGCTAGAGTTGCAGTTGAGTTGAAGACGACGGTAGGTTTGCTGCACTCCACAAATAACAAAGAAAGAAACATACAAGTAGGGGTCAGTACAAAACACAAGTACTGAGTAGATATCATCGGCCAACTCAAAATAGAAAACAGTATATATCAGATAATATCATAAATCAACTACAATACTCAACATGTAGCAACAACAAGTACTATAATCATAAATAAGTACTGTCAAGTTCACCCATGAGGACTCAAGCCTCAATACCATACTCATTTGGGAATTAGGTTCATTAGATTGAGTATATTAACATCTTTCAAGATTCATTATCTTTATTTCTCTCGTGTCGGTACGTGACACTCCGCTCCCCTACTACAATGTGTCGGAACGTGACACTCTGATCCCCTAATTCTATGTGTCGGAACGTGACACTCTGATCCCCGAATTCTACGTGTCGGTTCGTGACACCCGATCCCCTAATTCTACGTGTCGGTTCGTGACACCCGATCCCCTAATTCTACGTGTCGGTTCGTGACACCCGATCCCCTAATTCTACGTGTCGGTTCATGACACCCGATCCCCTAATTCTACGTGTCGGTTCGTGACACCCGATCCCCTAAATCTACGTGTCGGTTCGTGACACCCGCTCCACTAATCTCATTCTATCAATTCATCAATCCTTCTTTTATACCAAGGCATCACCAATCTCATTACTTTAGTTCATCAAGCCTTCTCTTATACCAGGCATCATCAATCTCATTACTTTAGTTCATCAAGCCTTCTCTTATACCAAGGCATCATCATTAACAAGGAGATTAGGGTTTTTCAAGATTTATGATTCAATAACTTCATCATGCTTATTTTATCACCATTATATAATCACATTCATGCAAGCATACAATTAAGCATATAGTAGGGTTTAAAATACTACCAATACATATCATTCGCTATTAAGAGTTTACTACGAATAGCATAAAAACCATAACCTACCTCCACCGAAGATTCGTGATCAAGCAAGCAAATTCCCCAAAGCTTGTGTTTTCCTCTTCGTTTCTCTCGATCGATCCTCTATCTCTCTCTTTGTTCTTTCTTATTTTTCTTATTCAAACCCTCTTTCTTTTACCCTAATTAGCATATAATTAAGTGTAAAAGATGGTAATAGTAACCCACTAATTAACTCAAGGTTACCTCTTTTAACCCCCAAGTAATTAAAATATTAACATTAACCCACTAACTTTATAATTAAAGCAGGAATAGTCCAAAACGCCCCTTAAAACACTTAATAGAAATCCGACCCAGCCTGGGATTACGCAACCTGTGACGGCCCGTCGTGTCTGCGACGGTCCGTCCTGCAGGTCCGTCACAAAGTTCAGAGACTCAATCTCCTTAAAGAGTCTGTGACGGTCCGTCGTGCCCACGACGGTCCGTCCTGCCATGTCGTCATGAAGTTCAGAGAGTCGATTTCAGTACCCAAATTTCAGAATTCTAAGTGTTTTAAAACGAGACCCCCTCGACGGTCCGTCGTGCCCATGACGGTCCATCGTGGGATCCGTCGTCTTAGCCAGTTTTTCCAGAATTAAAATCTGCTGCTCAAAATGATTAAACAGGTCGTTACAGGTATGTTGATAGTGGTTGTAGTAATCACATAACTGGAGATGAAAAGGCTTTCCTCTCAATAAAAAATAGCATCACTACTAAAGTGAGAATGGGAAATGGCGCCTTAGTTTATGCGAAAGGTAAAGATACTATTTCGATCAACATGAAAGGAAGCAGTAAGCAAATTCATGTTGTTCTTTATCTTCCTGACTTGGAAAAAAATTTGCTTAGTGTTGTTCAACTCATGGAAAATGGTTATTCTCTTGTGTTTAGAGATAATTATTGTAGGATTTATGATAAAATTGAGTCAAAATCAAGTCATTGTTGAAGTAACGAAGATAAAAGAAACGTCCCTTTGCAATTTCATTACAATGCATTAAAAATGAAATTGTAGATGATTCATGGCTTTGGCACAAAAGATTTTATAACTTGAATTTTCATGGTTTGAAGCTTCTCAAGTCAAAGACATGGTGCAAGGCATTCCTGAGATACATACTGAGGTGGATCCATGTGAAAGTTGTATAATGGGAAAGCAACATACGAAGTCTTTTTCAAAAGGGGTGTCTTGGAGAGTAAGTGTACTTTTGGGGCTAATCCATACCGACATTTGTGGACCAATGAAGACTTCATCTCTTGGAAGTCAAAGGTAATTTCTAATCTTTATTGATGATTTCTCAAGAATGACTTGAATCTATTTTTCGATAGAAAAGTCAGAAGCATTTGCTACATTCAAGAAATTTAAAGCCCTTGTTGAGAAGAAAAAATGTTGCAGCATCAAAACCATTCGCAGTCATAGAAGAGGTGAATACACAAGTTGAGAATCTGAAGAATATTCCAAAAATAAAGGTATTCAGAAGCAACTTACATCAGGATATACTCCTCAACAAAATGGTGTATCTGAAAGAAGAAATAGAACAACTGTTGAAATGGTCAGAACTATGATGAATGAGAAAAGGTTGCCAAAATATTTTTGGGTAGAAGCAGTGGATACAACAAATCACATCCTTAACAGGTGTCCAACAAAGGCACTAAAGGACTAGACACCAGTTGAAGCTTCGAGTGAAATAACTCTTTCTGTAAGTCATTTTAAAATTTTCGAGTGTATTTGTTATGCTCATGCACCTGCTGAGAAAAGAACAATATTTGATGGAAAAAGTCAAAAAAATGTATCTTTCTTGGTTATAGTGATGTGACAAAAGGATAAAGATTTTCGATGTCAAAACTAACAAACTTGTTATTAGTAGAGATGTCATTTTTGATGAAAAACAACATGGAATTGAGAGGATAAGAAAATCGAGAATACTGCTATCATATCTTCAATCAAGAAGAGGATGAGAAAGATGAAGTGTCTCTAAAGGGGGAGAAATCCCAAATTCAGATGATAGAGAACCGCTTTCAAGATGACAAAAAATATTGAGTGACATTTATCAAATATGTAATTTGCCGGTGTTGAGCCAGAAAATTATGAAGAAGCAATAAAGCATGATGTTTGGAACAAAGCCATTGAAGAAGAAATTCGGATGATTGAAAAAAATAATACTTGGGAGCTTGTGGCTATACCCAAAGAAAGAGAAGTTGTAAGTCAAAAATGGATTTACAAAATCAAACTGAATCAGGAAGGAAATATTCAAAATCACAAAGCAAGGTTCGTTGGTAGAGTTTTCACACAAAAATTAGGTAGTGATTTTTATGGAACTTTCTCTCCAGTTGCTCGTCTTTAGACAATTAGAACTATAATTGTTACTGCTGCACAAAAAAATGGAAGATATTTCAACTTGATGTTAAATCTGCATTTCTGAATGAAAAACTTGATGAAGAGATTTATGTTGAGCAACCTCAAGGATTTTTTGTTCAAGGGGGAGAAGAGAAGGTGTACATGCTAAAAAGCTCTTTACGGGCTGAAAGAAGCTCCAAGAGCCTGGTACAATGAAATTGATACATACTTTCTGAAAATTAGTTTTCAGAAAAGTAAGAGAGAAGCCACTTTGTATGTGAAGAAAGAACATGACAGCATTATCATTGTTTGTCTCAATATTGATGATCTGCTCTTTACAAGAAATGATGTAAAGATGATGCAAAATTTCAAGCAAGATATGATTCAAGCTTATGAAATGAGTGATCTTGGGTTGCTAAATTATTTCTTGGGCATCAAAGTTTCTCAAGTGAAAGAAGGAATTTTCATTTCTCAAAAGAAGTATACTAAAAGTATTCTTTAAAAATTTAAAATGATGGATTGCAGGTCTGTAGCCATAACATTAGCAGCAAATGAGAAGCTTAGAAAAGATGATGGAGAAAACAAAGTTAATAGCTCACTTTATAGGAGCTTGATTGGAAGTTCGATATATTTTACTTCAACAAGTCTAGATATTATGTTTGCTGCTAGTTTATTATCTAGATTCATGCAAGAACCAAGCTAAGTGCATTTTAGAGCTGCAAAGCGTGTTCTATGCTACTTGTAAGGAACAATGCATTATGAGATAATGTACAAATTTAGTGGAGATTTGAACTTAATTTTTTATTCTGGTAGTGATTGGGTTGGAAATATAGATGACATGCAGAGTACTTCTGGTTATGCTTTCTTATTTGGATCAAGTATTTGTTCTTGGTTATCAAAAAAGCAAAGTGTTGTTGCTGAATCCACTGTCAAAACAGAATATGTTTCAGCATCCAAGAATACTTCCCTAGCTATTTGACTTAGGAGAATATTTGAAGACATTGGTGAAAAATAAAAAAGAAAATTGTTTTGTATTATGATAACAATCAACAATTGGAATTGCCAAGAATCCAGTCAGCCATGAAAGATCAAAGCATATTTCCATACAGTATCATTTTATCTGAGAAGCAAAAGAGAAAGGCGAAATTTCGTTGCATTATTGTCAGACAGGAGAACAAGTTTCTGGTATCTTCACCGAAGAACTTTCTAGAATTTTTTTTTGCTATCTTCGAGAACACATTGGAATTATCAGGCAATTCATTAAGGGGGAGTGTTGGAATTAATGCATCAATATTTAGTCTTCCAAAATTATCTCTGTCACGACCCAAAACCGAGCCGCGATGGCACCCACACTTATCCTACTATGTGAGCGAACCAACCAATCTAAACCCCAACATTTAAGACATAAATGAACAAAATACAATGCGGAAGACTTAACTCATTAATAAAATCAATTCAATAACTTCAAAAATTCAACAACTATTATCCCCCAAAATCTGGAAGTCATCATCACAAGAACATCTATCCTCAAATTATTAATCTAAGAGTATCTAAGAAAGCTAAAATAAGTAAAAGCTAGTCCATGCCGGAATTTCGAGGCATCAAGACATGAAGAAGAAGATCCAGTCCAAGCTAGAAGCATTAGCTCACCCTGAAATCCGGTTAATGAAGACTGACTAGAATTGCGGTTGAGTTGAATACGACGGTACGTTTGCTGCACTCCACAAATACAAAGAAAGAAACATACAAGTAGGGGTCAGTACAAAACACAAGTACTGAGTAGGTATCATCAGCCAACTCAAAATAGAAAACATTATATATCAGTTAATATCATAAATCAACTACAATACTCAACATGTAGCAACAACAAGTACTATAATCATCAATAAGTACCACCAAGTTCATCCATGAGGACTCAAGCCTCAATACCATACTCATTTGGGAATTAGGTTCATTAGATTGAGTATATTAACATCTTTCCAGATTCATTATCTTTATTCCTCTTGTGTCAGTACGTGACACTCCGCTCCCCTACTAATATGTGTCGGTACGTGACACTCCGATCCCCTAATTCTACGTGTCGGTTCGTGACAACCGATCCCCTAATACTATCTGTCGGAACATGACACTCCGATCCCCTAATTCTACGTGTCGGTTCGTGACACCCGATCCCCAAAATCTACGTGTCGGTTCGTGACACCCGATCCCCTAAATCTACGTGTCAGTTCGTGACACCAATCCCCTAATTCTATGTGTCGGAACGTGACACTCCGATCCCCTAGTTCATCAATCCTTCTTTTATACCAAGGCATCATCAATCTCATTATGTAGTTCATCAAGCCTTCTTTTATACCAAGGCATCATCGTTAACAAAGTGAATTAGGGTTTCTTCAATATTTGGGATTCAATAGCTTCATCATGCTTATTTTATTACATCACATAATCACATTCATGCAAGCATACAATTAAGCATATAGAAGGGTTTACAATACTACCAATACATATCATTCGCTATTAAGAGTTTACTACGAATAGTATAAAAACCATAACCTACCTCCACCAAAGATTCGTGATCAAGCAAGCAATTTCCCAAAGCTTTGTGTTTTCCTCTTCGTTTCTCCTCTCTCGATCGTTTCTCTTTCCCTCTCTTTGTTCTTTATATTTTTCTTATTCAAACCCTCTTTCTTTTACCCTAATTAGCATATAATTAAGTATAAACGATGAGTAATTAACCCACTAATTAACTCAAGGTTATCTCTTTTAACCCCCAAGAATTTGAGTTATTAATATTAACCCACGAAATTTATAATTATAGCAGAAATAGTCCAAAATGCCCCTTTAAAACTTAAACAGAAATCCGACCCATCCTGGGATTACGCAACCTGTGACGGTCCGTCATGGTTGTGACGGTATGTCTTGCAGGTCCGTCACAAAGTTCAGAGACTCAATTTCCTTGAAGAGTCTGTGACGGTCCGTCGTGCCCACGACGGTCCATCCTGCTATTCCGTTACGAAGTTCAGAGAGTCGATTTCAGTACCCTAATTTCAGAATTCTAAATGTTTTGGAACGAGACACCCTCGACGGTCCGTCGTGCCCATGACGGTTTGTCGTGGGTTCCGTCGACTCAGACAGTTTTTCCAGAAATAAAATTTGCTGCTCAAAACGACTAAACAATTCGTTACAATAGATACCAATTTACCCATCATTCGTCCTCGAACGATCACAAGAAGAAAAACAAGGGCGAAAAGGAGTACCTGAATCTGTAAACAGATGTGGGTATCTTTCTTGCATATCAGCCTCCTTCTCCCAAGTGGCTTCTTCAACTGGTCGATTCTTCCATTGAACTTTGATGGATGCAATCTCCCTCGACCTCAACTTGCGAATTTCTCTATCTAGAATGGCAACAGGCTCCTCCTCATAAGACAAGTTCTCATCAAGCAGAACCGAATCCCAACGAATGATGTAGTTCCATCCCCATGGTATCTTTTCAACATAGACACATGAAATACCGGATGCACTCCTGCCAGTCCTGGAGGCAAGGCTAATTCATAAGCCACCTCTCCTACTCGCTTAAGTACTTCAAATGGTCCAATATACCTTGGGCTTAGCTTACCTCTTTTACCAAACCGCATCACCCCTTTCATGGGTGAAACCTTCAGCAAGACTTGTTCACCCTACATGAACTCCAAGTCTCTAACCTTTCGATCCGCATATTCCTTTTGCCTACTTTGAGCCGCTAAAAGCTTTTCTTGAATAGATGTCACCTTCTCTATTGAATCCCTCAAGAGATCAGTACCCCAAGGTCTAACCTCAAATGCATCAAAACAACCAATGGGAGACCTACATCTCCTCCCATACAATGCTTCGAATGGAGCCATATCAATACTTGAGTGATAGCTATTATTGTATGAAAACTCCGCTAAGGGTAAGAAGTTGTCCCAATGACCACCAAATTATATCACACGTGCACGAAGCATATCCTCCAATACTTGAATCGTTCGCTCAGACTGACCATCGGTCTGAGGGTGAAATGCAGTACTAAGGTCCAACCTAGTACCTAATTCCGCATGCAATGTTCTCCAAAACTTAGGAGTAAACTGCGTACCTCTATCTGATATAATGGAGAGTGGAACTCCATGCAATCGAACGATTTCTGAGATATAGATTTTGGCTAACTTCTCTGCATTGTAAGTCACCTAGACCGGAATGAAGTGAGCAGACTTAGTTAATCTGTCCACAATTACCCAAATAGAATCGAACTTTCCCAATGTCTTTGGAAGACCAACCACGAAGTCCATTGCAATTCTCTCCCACTTCCATTCAGGAATGGGCATTCTCTGAAGTGTTCCTCCGGGCCTCTGGTGTTCATACTTTACTTATTGACAATTTGGACATTTGGCAACAAAATCAACAATGTCTCGCTTCATTCTACTCCACCAAAAGTGTTGCTTTAGGTCACGGTAGATCTTGGTTGCACCAGGATGTATAGAATATCCGGAACTATGAGCCTCTGTAAGAATAGTGTGGATCAAATCATCAACACGGGGCACACATACCCTTCCCTTAATTCTCAAAACACCATCCTCATCAATTATTGCCTCTTATGCCTCTCCTCGCAACACCATATCCCGAATTCGACTTAGATTCTCATCATCAAACTGTTTTCCCTTGATCTTGTAAAGAAAAGAAGATCTAGCCTCTACACAAGCCAAAAATCTTCCCTTCTCATTTACTTCTAGCCTCATAAAGTCATTAGCCAAGTTTTGGATTTCTCTAGCCAACGGGCGTCTAGAAACTTGCAAATGAGCTAGACTTCCCATGCTTCCTGCCTTTCTACTTAAGGCGTCTGCCACAACATTGGCCTTTCCTGGGTGATACAAGATTGTGATATTGTAGTCCTTCAGTAGTTCCATCCATCTCCTCTGTCTCAAGTTCAAATCCTTCTGAGTAAAGACATACTGTAGGCTACGGTGATTTGTGTAGACTTCACACTTAACCCCATATAAATAGTGTCTCTATTGCTTTAATGCAAATACTACCGCGGCCAATTCCAAATCATGGGTCGGATAGTTACGTTCATGCACCTTTAATTGCCTCGAAGCATAAGCAATCACATTCTTCTCTTGCATTAGCACTGCACCCAAACCAGAATAGGATGCATCACAATAAACGATGAAGTTCTTACCTTCTACTGGCAAGGTAAGAATTGGTGCAGTAGTCAACAAGGTCTTGAGTTTTTGAAAGCTTTCCTCACATTCATCCGACCATACAAATGGAACATTCTGCTTAGTCAAGTTCGTTAATTGGGAAGCAATGGAAGAGAATCCCTTGACAAATCGACGGTAATGGCTAGCTAAACCAACAAAGCTCCTTATTTCTGACACATTAGTAGGTCTTACCCAATTCTTCACTGTTTCAATCTTATAAGGATCCACCATCACTCCTTCCTTAGAAACCACGTGCCCCAAGAAGGACACTGATTCTAACCAAAACTCACACTTGGAGAACTTGGCATACAGCCTTTTCTCCCTTAATACTTCCAACACAATCCTCAAATGCTCCTTATGTTCCTTCTTACTCTTGGAGTATATCAGTATAAGAAAGTCCTAAAAATAGAAGAATAATATATGGATCTATGTTTAGGATTACAAAATTTCAACGATAAAGACTGTATTTTTGAAATATTATAACCAATTTTCAAAAAATGCCAGTTTAGCTTTCAAAATGAATTTATTATATGTACCATGTGCAAAAAAGAATGCAGGTTGCATAGCACTCTAAGGAGGATTGAAGGATTTATCATGATTCTTTGGGTCATGCACGTTGAAAGTATTTTGATAGTCCTTTTGACAAATATATTTTCTTTTCGCACTTCATTTTACAAATATTATATTTTTCATATGCAAGTTGTAATTTTCAATTAGTTGTTCATCGAATTCTCTTCTAATTGAAGGATTTGACTTTCATAAGGAAAGTTGTTATTAAGATCAATTACTAATAGTAAACGATCTTAATAATATATTAAAATTATCTAAATCATATGGATCAACTAAAAGATAACTCATTTTAAGATAAACGACATATTTGAAAATAACTTGCATGCGTAAGAAAATATTATAAAAATAAGCATGAAAATAAAAAATACATTCCAAAATAAATATCAATACACGTCCAATGCGCATAAGCCAATACATCATGTTACATTCTACATTCTTCCTTGGAACATTAATAAATGCACATTCTTTTTTTACACTTAATACGTGCGATAAATTTATCACGATGACAAAATTTATGTGATCCACTAACTTATATGAAGACTTATTATAATGTCTCAGCAGTGTAGTATATACCACCGAAAATCTGTAACCAAAAATAATGATGCAAATATTTTTATTATGTTCAAGAAGACTCTCTTTTTCATGTTGTTGGAGTAAGCTTGTCTAATAATAAAAAATAATTCTTTTATTAATATGTAAAATATTAAGACATTTGTCAAATAAGTTAATAAAAATGAATATTTTTTTATTTTAAAAAATCATAAGTACAATAATAACATTCTAAATGACTCAACTATAAAAATTAGAGTATGGTTTTAAATTGTTTCAATTGGTATAATTATATTAATGATTAATTGATTACACCAAAATACATATATTTTAAGAAGCTATACTTAGAAGTGGATGTAGACATATGTCCTGTTTCAATTACACATGTCATTTTCTAAATGTACATGTTGCAGGTTCTTTGAGAAAAAAATTGAGGTCTTACCTATATTGTTATTGTTGATAATGATAATTTCTTATGGACAAATTAATTTCTATCATACATGTGAACATTTTGTCCACATGACCTCAATTGTTTTCTAAAAGAACATATATAACATGTCCATTTGAAAAATGGTAGGTTGATTGGATCAGTATATAAGACAACACTGACATGTGGTTCTAACTTCTCTAAACATGTAATTTGTGTAATTGCTTGATAATTAGTACGTTGATAAATATGGAAATGTTTTAATGTTGTGTTACTTTTTTCTTATCATGAGTCATTTATAAAGTTATTATTTTACTTGTAGTTTTTACGAAAAAAAGATTGTCCTTTCTAATTACCTTCATTGGTATATATTGCCACATTTTGATACTAATAAAGGTTGATCATTTGTTGTTATTAGACAAGCTTACTCAAGCTGAATATGAGAAACATATGGGAAGAGAGTCCTTAAAATAGAAGAATAATATCTTAATCTTTGTTTAGAATACAAAGTTTCAATGATAAAGACAACACTATTGACCTATTATAACCAATCTTCAAACAATGCCAATTTAGCTTTCAGAATGAATTTATTATATGTACCATGTGCAAAAAAGAATGCAAGTTCCATAACACTCTAAGAAGGATCACAGAATCTATCATGATTCTTTTACTTATGTACGTTGAAAATGTGTTGATACTCCTTTTGACAAGTACGTTTTTTGTTACGCTTCATTTTCTTGATATTATATTTTTCGTATGCTAGCTGTAGTTTTCAATTAGTTGTTCATATTAAATGGAATCTCTTCTAATTGATCAGATTTTCATAATGAAAAGTTGTTATTAGGATCAATTACTTATAGTAAACGATCTTAGTAATAAATTAAAATTATACAGACCATATTGATCGACTAGAAGAGAAACCTTTTAAGATAAACAATTAATTTGAAAATAACTTGCATCAGTTAAATAAAATATTAAAAGTTAAGTATAAAAATAAAACATATGTGCCGAAATGAATATCGACACACTTTCAATGCCATAAGCCAATAAACAATGATTCAAATAATATTTATATTCCATTTTATAGAAAACTCTTTCTTCGTGTTGCCTATGTAAGCTTGTCTACTAATAAATGATAATCCTTTATAGTATTAAAATATGGAGATATCTGTCAAATAATGGATATTATTTTATTCATAAAAAATTACAAGTACTATAATAACATTCTAAATGACTCAATAATGAAAAAAGAGAGTACTATTTTATTTCTTACTTTAATCAAATAGGGAAAAATATCGTGTTGACTCAAAAAATATCGATTAATTAAATTTTAGAGAATTTAAAGAATAAACGAATTTTAAAAGAAGTTTCCATCTAATTTTAAGAAAAATTAGAAAACCAATTAATGATCCACGAAAAATTATTGAGAAATCTTGTAGCGTAAAAAGTTATTAGTGGTAGGAATTGCCGAATTTCGCAAAAAACAGAGAATTACCGATATGTGGCTTCTCCGGTCAGATTTGGAAATTTCAAGCACGCCACCATGGTTCCAGGTTTTTTGAAGTGCTGTTGTTCGCCGGAATGGAGGGAAAAATGGTGTGGGTTTGGTTCAGCTTGGAGTTTTGAGTATTGTGTTGACCTGCAAAACAAGTAGAAAAATGAAAATGGGGTAAAGGGGAAAGGGGTCCGAACGATGGTCACTGATTTTTTATTATTCAGGTTCATCAGAGCTAAGAGCTCCTCGCTGAAGTTTGTAATGGAGGTCTGTTTGGATCTGGTTGTGTTTGCCGCTGGTCAGAGTTGCAGCAGTGTGGTGGCATTTTGGTTATTTCCAGTGGGTTTTCGGTTGTGGAGAGGAAGAATTGGGGTTTTGTGGCAGAACTTATAGGAGGAGAGAAAAAGTTCCTCCTAATTTAAATATTTTTCACCGTTCTTAGCTTTTGACCTAATAGCTACTTAAATAGTGAATTGTTATTTAATGTGCTCAAATCATGGGCTTGAGATTGTGGTTCAACATAGTTATTTAATTTGTGCATGTAAATTTTAGGTATAATGCACAAGTACTCTCTCAACATATGCCCGAAATCTCAGAGACATCTTATACTATACTAATGCCCTATTATCCATCCCTGAACTTATTTTTTTCATAATTTTCTACCCCTTTTCGGCCTATGTATTATTTTGTGGGCCCAACGCTTATTGACTTTTTCTTTCAAGCTAGTGCCACGTAGGCCGAAAAGGGGTAGAAAAAATTACTTATAACATAAGTTAAGGGGGATAATAGGACCTACGTATAGTATAAGTGTGTCTCTGAAATTTCGGACATAGGTTGAGAGGTACTTGTGCATCTTCCCTAAATTTTATTTGTATTTAAATGAATTTTTAGGCTGTACAAAATATCAAAATAAATATTATCAAATGTAACAAATAAAATGAAAATTAAAAAAATATAATGAACCTAACTAATGACGTTTAAAAATGCAATCTTAAAATAATTGATAAAAATCTTAAATTTGATAAATAAGGATAATTATCGATAACTTATTTAAAATTATAAAAAATTTATTTAGAAATATTAAATAAATAAAACTTAAAAATTACGAATTTTGAAAATATTAGACAAAATTGAGTGTCAAAAAGTACAATATTAAATTATTTCAACGGATAAAAGTATACTAATGATTAAGTGATAACACAAAAATACACATTTTAAGATACTCAAAGGTGGATGTAGACTTATTTCCATGTTCAATTGAACCTACCATTCTTCAAATGTACATGTTCAAGTTCTTTGAATAAAAAATTGAGGTCCTAAGAAAAAAATGTTATACATATATGGCAAGAATTAATAAATACGCCCTTTAGTACTTACTATTATTGACAAAAGCATAATATAGTAGGTAGACCTTACCTCTTTGGGAGATAGATAGTAGATCCCAATTGAGAAATAATAAGTACTGCATTAGTTCACTTCTCTTATGAAATTTTACTTCTAAAACAACATTCTAGTCAATTTATGATAATCATCACAATACATAAAATGCAGGTGGATAAGAAAAATTAATATTGAAATTGAGATGCAGTTGAAAGTCGTTGCATGAAAATACACTCTTGAAACTCACTATTTGAACACCATAATTTTATATTGAAAACAATCATAGGCTATTATAAAAAAGTTTCTAACTTGATCAGTGAGAAAGAAAATTGTAATGCGTGGAAACAAAAGATTTCCTTTCATACTACTTTCTTTGCTAGGTATTGTCATATTTTAATTTTAATAAAAGTGATGAAAAAAATATTTCAATAAAAGTGGATTTTTTGTTGTTAGGCAGGATTACTCTAATGAATATGAGAAACACGTTGGAAGAGAGTCCTGAAAATAGAAGAATAATATTTGAATTTGGGTTGGATTATAAAATTTCATTGGTAAAGATTGCGCTACTAAATTTTTTTTAAACAATATTCAAAAATGTCCATAAATGAATTTATCAGGTGTATTGTAAGACTCCAGAAATTTTTTCGAACTAAAACTTGAACCGTCCTTCGCAGTGAGACTGTATTTACCAAGGAATTTAAAATTTCTTTGGTATTAAGTTCAGGTCACTAGATGTAGCCCTTGAGTTTTAAAAAGAACTAAATTGGAAATAGTAAATCTGAATTTGGAGAGTTAAGCTAAGTATGAGTTTTGGATCAACTTTAATGACCATAACTCCTAACACAGGATGAGATAGGTGTGCTACAAGATACCTTAGGAATATCTTTAAATTGTATTTCCAATGCCACTGAGTTTGCTAAGTCTCAAGTTTGGATGAGTGACATATTACCTTTTGAAGTTAGGTTGTCCAGTTAAGGAAGGTTACCGGGAAATAGTAAGGGGTATTTGGTCTTTTACTTATCAAGCAGATTTAATTCGTTTTTAGTAATATTTTAGGGTTTAATCCTATCAGGTTCAATTTTATAATCCTAATATATGTCTAGGGTTTTAGCTGAGAGTTCCAGAAGAGAAAACAAGAGAAAAAAAGGAGAAAGAGGACAGGATCAAGTGTTCGTCACGAGTCTTGCGTTTTGTTGGGGATTTTTGCCATGGGTTTAATCCCTTAGAGGTATGTAAGATTTCATAGTGTTGGGTCCGCTTACCCACATGCCAATCATGATTTACCCAACTGTCACGACCCAAATCGGGGACGCGACTGGCACCCACATTCACCCTCCTATGTGAGCGAACCAACCCATCTCAACCTTAACATTTCAATGTATATCAACAGAAAGTAATGCGGAAGACTTAAACTCATTATTAAAACAATTCAAAACTATTATTATTATCCCCAAAATCTGGAAGTCATCATCACAAGAACATCTATCCTCAAATTACTAAACTAAGAATATCTAAGAAAACAAATACAAATAGAAAGCTAGTCCATGCCTGAAGTTCAAGGCATCAAGACTTGAAGAAGAAGATCCAGTCCAAGCTAGACGCATTAGCTCACCCTGAATTTCCGAAAGTAGTGAAGACTGGCTTGATTTACTGCTGAGTTGAAGTTGACGGAACGTTTGCTGCATTACACAAATAACAAAGAAGAAAACATAAAAGTAGGGGGTCAGTACAACCACAAGTACTGAGTAGATATCATCGGCCAACTCAAAATAGGAGATAATATATATCAAGTAATATTATAAATCAACTATAAACTTCACATGTAGCAACAACAAGTATTATAATCGTCAACAAATACCATCAAGTTCATCCATGAGGGCTCAAGCCTCAATACCATACTCATTTGGGAATTAAGTTCATTATGTTGAGTATATTATCATCTTTCAAGATTCAATTATCTTTCTTCCTCTTGTATCGGTACGTGACACTCCGATCCCCTACCACTATGTGTCGGTACGTGACACTCCGATCCCCTAATTCTACGTGTCGGTTCGTGACACCCGATCCCCTATATGTGTCGGTACGTGACACTCCGATCCCCTATATGTGTCGGAACGTGACACTCCGATCCCCTACATGTGTCGGTACGTGACACTCCGATCCCCTAATTCTACGTGTCGGTTCGTGACACCCGTCCCACTAATACTATGTGTCGGAACGTGACACTCCGATCCACTAATACTATGTGTCGGAACGTGACACTCCGATCCACTAATTTCATTCTATCCGTTCATCAAGCCTTCTCAAGGCATCACCAATCCCATTACTTTAATTCAGCAAGCCTTCTTTTATACCAAGGCATCATCATTAATAACATAGATTAAAGTTTCTTTCAAGATTTGGGATTCAATGGTTTTCATCATGCTTGTTTTATCAAAATCACATAATCATATTCATGCAAGCATACAATTAAGCATATAGACAGGTTTACAATACCACCAATACATATCATTCCCTATTAAGAGTTCACTACGAATATCGTAAAATAAACCATAACCTACCTCCACCGAAGAATTGAAATCAACAAGCAATTTCCTCAAGCTTTGATATTCCCTCTCCTATTGATCGATCGATCATCTCTCTCTCTCTTTGTTCTTTCTGTTTTGTTTTATTCAACCCTCTTTACTTTACCCTAATTATCATATAATTAAGAATAAAAGAGGACAATAAAACCCACTAATAAACTTAAGGTTACCTCTTTTAACCCCCAATTATTAGACTTATTAATATTAACCCTCAATCTTTATAATTAAGGAAAGAATAGTCCAAAACGTCCCTTAAAACGTGTGAAGAAATCCTATTCTGCCTGGGATTTGCGCAACTGTGACGGCCCGTCGTGCCTGCGAAGGTCCGTCACGCAGGTCGTCGCAGCCCCACAGGACTTACGTGAACTATGACGGCCCGTCACCCCTGTGACGGTCCGTCCTGCACCTCCGTCATGATGGTCAGAGACTCGTTTCTTGTACCAAATTCTCAAAAGTTGAAGTGTTTTGCAACGGAAGCTCATGACGGTTCGTCGTGGATGTGACGGCACGTCCTGCAGGTCCGTCACAAATTACAGAGAGTCGATTTTCAGTACCAATTTCAGAATTTCTAAGTATGCTGAAACGATACACCCTCGACGGGCCGTCGTGCCTATGACGGGCCGTCGTGGTGTCCGTAGTCTTGGCCAGTTTTTCCAGAAATAAAATCTGCTACTCAAAACGACTAAACAGTCATTACAATAGATACCAATTTACCCATCGTTCGTCCCCGAACGATCAAAAGAAGAAAAACAATGGCGAAAAGGAGTACCTGAATCTGTAAACAGATGTGGGTATTTTTCTTGCATATCTGCCTCCTTCTCCCAAGTAGCCTCTTCAACCGGTCGATTCTTCCATTGAACTTTGATGGATGCATCTCTCTCGACCTCAACTTGCGAACTTCTCTATCTATATAGCAACCGGTTCCTCTTCATAAGTCAAGTTCTCATCCAACAAAACTGAATCCCAACGGATGATGTAGTTTCCATCTCCATGGTATCTTTTCAACATGGACACATGAAATACCGGATGCACTCCGGACAGCCCTGGGGGCAAGGCTAATTCATAAGCCACCTCCCCTATTCTCTTAAGCACTTCAAATGGTCCAATATACCTTAACTTAGCTTACCCCTTTTTCAAAACCGCATCACCCCTTTCATGGGTGAAACCTTCAACAAGACTTGTTCACCCTCCATGAACTCCAAGTCTCTACCCTTCGCTCTGCATACTCCTTTTGTCTACTTTGCGCCGCTAGAAGCTTCTCTTGAATGCACTTCACCTTATTTAACGAATCCCTCAAGAGGTCCGTACCCCAAGGTCTAACCTCAAATGCATCGAACCAACCAATGGGAGATCTACAACCTCCTCCCATACAATGCTTCAAATGGAGCCATGTCGATACTGGAGTGATAGCTATTATTGTATGAAAACTCTGCGAAAGGTAAGAAGCTATCCCAATGGCCACCAAACTTTATCACACATGCACGAAGCATATCCTCCAATACTTGAATCGTTCGCTCAGACTGACCATCAGTCTAAGGGTGAAATGCAGTACTAAGGTCCAACCTAGTACCTAATTCAGCATGTAATGTCCTCCAAAACTTAGAAGTAAACTGCGTACCTCTATCTGATATGATGGAGAGTGGAACTCCATGCAACCGAACGATTTCTGAGATGTAGATTTTGGCTAACTTCTCAGCATTGTAGGTCACCTTGACCGGAATAAAATGAGCAGACTTAGTTAATCTATCAACAATCACCCAATGGAGTCATACTTACCCAAGGTCTTTGGAAGGCCACCACAAAGTCCATTGCGATTCTCTCCTACTTCCATTCAGGAATGGGCATTCTCTGAAGGGTTCCTCCGGGCCTCTGGTGTTCATACTTTACTTGTTGACAATTTGGACATTTGGCAACAAAATCCACAATGTCACGCTTCATTCTGCTCCACCAAAAATGTTGTTTTAGGTCGCGGTACATCTTGGTTGCACCAGGATGTATCGAATATCCGGAACTATGAGCCTCTGTCAGAATAGTGGTTATCAAATCATCGATGCGGGGTACGCATACCCTTCCCTTAATCCTCAAAACACCTTCCTTATCGATTATTGCTTCCTTAGCCTCTCCTTGCAACACTTTATCTCGAATTCGACCTAGTTTCTCATCACCAAACTGTTTTCCCTTGATCTTGTCAAGAAAAGAAGATCTTGCCTCTACACAAGCTAACAATCCTCCCTTCTCATGTATTTCTAACCTCATAAGGTCATTAGCCAAAATTTGCACCTCTCTAGCCAATGGGCGTCTAGAAACTTGCAAATGAGCTAGACTTCCCATGCTTCCGGCCTTTCTACTTAGAGCATCTGCCACAATATTCGCCTTTCCCGGATGATACAAGATAGTGATGTCGTAGTCCTTCAGTAGTTCCATCCATCTCCTCTGTATCAAGTTCAAATCTTTTTGAGTAAGACGTACTGTAGGCTACGATGGTCCGTGTAGACTTCACAGTTAACCCCATACAAGTAGTGTCTCCATTGCTTTAGTGCAAATACTACCGCGGCCAACTCCAAATCGTGGGTTGGGTAGTTACGTTCATGCACCTTAATTGCCTCGAAGCATAAGCAATCACATTCTTCTCTTGCATTAGCACTGCGCCCAAACCCGAATAGGATGCATCACAATAAACAATGAAGTTCTTACCCTCTACTGGCAAGGTAAGAATTGGTGCGGTAGTCAACAAGGTCTTAAGCTTCTGAAAGCTTTCCTCACATTCATCTGACCATACAAATGGAACATTCTGCTTCGTCAAGTTCGTCAATTGGGAAGCAATAGAAGAGAATCCCTTGACGAATCGGCGGTAGTAGCTAGCTAACCCCACAAAACTCCTTATTTCTGACACATTAGTAGGCCTTACCCAGTTTTTCACCGTCTCTATCTTAGATGGATCCACCATCACCCCATCTTTAGAAACCACGTGCCCGAAGAAGGACACTGAATCTAGCCAAAACTCACACTTGGAGAATTTGGCATAAAGCTTTTTCTTCCTCAACAACTCTAACACCATTCTCAAATGCTCCTCATGTTCCTTCTTACTCTTGGAGTATATCAGTATATCATCAATAAACACGATCACAAAGAGGTCCAAATATGGCTTGAAAATCCCGTTCATCAAGCTCATGAAGGCAGCAGGGGCATTCGTAAGACCAAAAGACATTACCACAAATTCATAATGCCCATACCTAGTTCGAAAAGCACTCTTTGGCACATCCGTTGCTCGTATTTTCAATTGGGGATAACCGGACCTCAAGTCAATTTTAGAGAAGACACAAGCACCTTGTAACTGATCGAACAAGTCATCAATGCGAGGAATGGGATATTTGTTCTTGATAGTTACCTTGTTCAGTTGTCTATAGTCTATGCACATCCGAAAACTCCCATCCTTCTTCTTCACAAACAAAACCGGAGCACCCCAAGGAGATGCACTTGGTCTAATGAAGCCTTTGCTCAACAACTCTTGAAGTTGGGCCTTTAACTCTCTTAACTCTGCGGGAGCCATTCTATAAGGGGGTATAGAAATGGGGCGAGTACCCGGTTCCAAATCAATGCAGAAGTCTATATCCCTATCTGGTGGCATACCAGGAAGATCTGCAGGGAACACATCCAGAAACTCACGGACTACCGAAACTGACTCAATTGAAGGAACTTGAGTAGTGTCATCCTTGAGATGTGCCAAGAAAGCTAAACACCCTTTACTCACCATTTTCTTAGCACGAAGAAAGGAGATAATACGCACCGGACTGGAAGTGTAGTCGCCCTCCCACACTAACGGATCTGCCCCAGGCTTGGCTAACGTCACAGTTTTAGCATTACAATCCAAAATCGCAAAATTTGGAGAAAGCCAAGTCATACCCAGAATTACATCAAAATCACCCATTTCTAAAATAACCAAATCTACATAAGTGTTGCTCCCCACAAAATTCACCAAACAAGACCTATATACCCTTTCAACTATCACAGACTCACCCACCGGAGTAGAAACACGAATAGGCGTGTCAAGCAATTCACAATGTAAATTCAGACCATTAGCAAATGAGGAAGATACATAAGAAAATGTGGATCCAGGATCAAACAATACGGAAGCCATGCAATCACAAATCAAAAGGTTACCTGTGATGACAGCATCTGATGCCTCCGCTTCAGATCTCCCAGGAAAAGCGTAGCAATGGGCCCCATTATTTGTCTGTCCGTTGCCCCTACTATGTTGCGTAGTAGTGGCTCCGTTTTGCCCATCACCCCTTCCGTTTTGGTGACCACCATTACCTCGACCACCACGTCCTCCAGAAAAGCGGCCTCTACCATGACCACCTCTACCTCTAGCTATCGAGGGTCTGTAACTCTGTTTTGGACAATTTCTCCTAATATGTCCCATCTCCCCACATCCATAACACTCTCTGGAGTCAGGCATAGGTCTCTTGGAGTAGTGTTGACCGTTCTGAGGTGGACCCCCAACTACAGTCTGTAGTGAAGACTGAATTGGTCGAACTGAGTGACCTCCGGAGCTCTGTCCTCTAGAGTAAGAACCATTAAACTCACCTCCCCTTCGAAACCTTTTTGATGTCGATGTCGTGGTGAAGTCATCTGGTTTCACTCCTTCCACCTCTATCACAAAGTCTACCACCTCTTGAAGGATGTTGTCGTTGCCGCTATCTGTAAGGCTGAAATCCGCAATTCTGACCTCAACCCCTTCACAAAACGGCGAATCCGTTCTTGTGAACTGAAACAGAGTTGGGTGGCATATCTGGATAGTGCACGAAATTTGGCCTCATATGCGTTAACCGTCATCCTACCTTGCTCTAGACCCAAGAACTCATCCCTTTTTCTATCTCTCAAAGTCCTTGGGATATACTTCTCCATAAACAAGCTAGAGAATGATTCCCAAGTCATAGGTGGTGCCCCTGTTGGTTGACACTCAACATGTGACCGCCACCACATTTTGGCATTCCCTTGAAACTCATAGCTCACGAACTCGACGCCAAACCGTTCTACTATCCCCATCTTGTGTAGTAGCTCATGACAGTCAACCAGAAAATCGTAGGCATCCTCTGATTCTGCACCCTTAAAGACTGGAGGTTTCAATTTCAAGAACTTACTGAAAAGTTCATGCTGATCGTTTGTCATAATAGGCCCAGTAGTCAGACGTGGAAATGTGCCTATTCCCATGAGGCATCCATACGAGGAGCCATAGTAGCCGCATGTCGTATCTCTGAAACCGGAGGTGTTGGTGCAGAAACGACTGGAGGTGCCTGACCCTGATCAGATAACCCACTAAGATAAGCAAGTACTTGGTTGATCATCTCTGGGGTAGGTTGGGGTGGCAATTCCTCATTTTGCACTTGTTCATTCTCCCCTTCCTCACCCTCTCTTATCACCTCCTCAGTCGGTGGAGGAGTCACCGCCCTAGTATCAGATGGGCTAGGTGCTCGTCCTCTTCCTCTAGAGGACGTCCTCCCACGACCTCTTCCACGGCCTCTTGCCGCTATTCTTCCTCGAGCCACAGCCCCAGTGGCTGGCTCAGTCGTTTCTTGTCTTTCCGTTGTTGCTACTGGTGCGGTCGTTGCTCTAGTTCTAACCATCTGCGAAAATAGAGTGAAGATGGTCAGATACCAATTTGTATCACCTAGATACCAATTGGACTCAAGTAGTAGCACGAAAGAAAGAATGAAAGAATGGAATTTTCCTAAAGTCCTATAGCCTCTCAAAGAAAAGTAAAGGCGTCCCCCTACCGTTCCTTAAGACTCTACTAGACTTGTTCTTGTGTGATGAGACCAATGAACCTAATGCTCTGATACCAAGTTTGTCACGACCCAAATCGGGGACGCGACTGGCACCCACATTCACCCTCCTATGTGAGCGAACCAACCCATCTCAACCTTAACATTTCAATGTATATCAACAGAAAGTAATGCGGAAGACTTAAACTCATTATTAAAACAATTCAAAACTATTATTATTATCCCCAAAATCTGGAAGTCATCATCACAAGAACATCTATCCTCAATTACTAAACTAAGAATATCTAAGAAAACAAATACAAATAGAAAGCTAGTCCATGCCGAAGTTCAAGGCATCAAGACTTGAAGAAGAAGATCCAGTCCAAGCTAGACGCATTAGCTCACCCTGAATTTCCGAAAGTAGTGAAGACTGGCTTGATTTACTGCTGAGTTGAAGTTGACGGAACGTTTGCTGCATTACACAAATAACAAAGAAGAAAACATAAAAGTAGGGGGTCAGTACAACCACAAGTACTGAGTAGATATCATCGGCCAACTCAAAATAGGAGATAATATATATCAAGTAATATTATAAATCAACTATAAACTTCACATGTAGCAACAACAAGTATTATAATCGTCAACAAATACCATCAAGTTCATCCATGAGGGCTCAAGCCTCAATACCATACTCATTTGGGAATTAAGTTCATTATGTTGAGTATATTATCATCTTTCAAGATTCAATTATCTTTCTTCCTCTTGTGTCGGTACGTGACACTCCGATCCCCTACCACTATGTGTCGGTACGTGACACTCCGATCCCCTAATTCTACGTGTCGGTTCGTGACACCTGATCCCCTATATGTGTCGGTACGTGACACTCCGATCCCCTATATGTGTCGGAATGTGACACTCCGATCCCCTACATGTGTCGGTACGTGACACTCCGATCCCCTAATTCTACGTGTCGGTTCGTGACACCCGTCCCACTAATACTATTTGTCGGAACGTAACACTCCGATCCACTAATACTATGTGTCGGAACGTGACACTCCGATCCACTAATTTCATTCTATCCGTTCATCAAGCCTTCTCAAGGCATCACCATCCCATTACTTTAATTCAGCAAGCCTTCTTTTATACCAAGGCATCATCATTAATAACATAGATTAAAGTTTCTTTCAAGATTTGGGATTCAATGGTTTTCATCATGCTTGTTTTATCAAAATCACATAATCATATTCATGCAAGCATACAATTAAGCATATAGACAGGTTTACAATACCACCAATACATAACATTCCCTATTAAGAGTTCACTACGAATATCGTAAAATAAACCATAACCTACCTCCACCGAAGAATTGAAATCAACAAGCAATTTCCTCAAGCTTTGATATTCCTCTCCTCTTGATCGATCAATCTCTCTCTCTCTTTGTTCTTTCTGTTTTGTTTTATTCAAACCCTCTTTCCTTTACCCTAATTATCATATAATTAAGAATAAAAGAGGACAATAAAACCCACTAATTAACTTAAGGTTACCTCTTTTAACCCCCAAGTAATTAGACTTATTAATATTAACCCTCAATCTTTATAATTAAGGAAAGAATAGTCCAAAACGTCCCTTAAAACGTGTGAAGAAATCCTATTCTGCCTGGGATTTGCGCAACCTGTGACGGCCCGTCGTGCCTGCGACGGTCCGTCACGCAGGTCGTCGCAGCCCCACAGGACTTACGTGAACTATGACGGCCCGTCACCCCTGTGACGGTCCGTCCTGCACCTCCGTCATGACGGTCAGAGACTCGTTTCTTGTACCAAATTCTCAAAAGTTGAAGTGTTTTGCAACGGAAGCTCACGACGGTTCGTCGTGGATGTGACGGCACGTCCTGCAGGTCCGTCACAAATTACAGAGAGTCAATTTTCAGTACCAATTTCAGAATTTCTAAGTATGCTGAAACGATACACCCTCGACGGGCCGTCGTGCCTATGACGGTCCGTCGTGGTGTCCGTAGTCTTGGCCAGTTTTTCCAGAAATAAAATCTGCTGCTCAAAACGAATAAACAGGTCGTTACACCAACGTAATTTTGTTCTTGAAATTTAAGGATTTAAGTTGTTGATGAATTCTTGATAAGTGTCTTGAAATTTCATTAAGTTTTGATGTAAGATTCTACTTACGTCAAATTTAAATGACCATATCTCTTAAATTAATATGAGTTACGTGGTCCATAAGCTATCCAAGTAAAGGTAATTCAATCTACTTTCCAACGCCACCAATTTCACGTCAATCCAATTTTTGAGTAAAAAGTTATGACTATTTTAGTTACCTATATAGTGCTATTATTGAGATAATTCATATCATGAAAAATAACTATTGAATTCATAATTCACATTCAAGAGAGAGTTAAGAGTAGAGTTCAAGAAAGTATTTGAGTTCGATTGTTAATCTTTGAGATCAACTATCAATTTGAACTAAGTTTTGAGGAAGTAAGTAAGGGAACGAGAAGAGTCATATACATGAATTTCATGTAGTATGTAGACCTTCGAGTCGAGTCTTTCATGCCCATAAATTCCGCATGGACTCCAAAAATTGAGTATCTTTGAGAGAAGTTGTATCTTCAAGTTCTAAGTCTTGAGTATTGAGTTACTAATCTTCTTTGAGATTATATTTCTAATTGTGAGACTATTACATGTTACCCATGAAGTCCTTGAGTTGAATTGTCCATGCCCATAATTCCACATGAACCCTATAAGTCAAACAGTCTTGAGATGAGAAGTACCCTTGATTTCTTGAATTCTCGAGTTGAGTAGTTCATGCTCATAATTTCGCATGAACCCTTCAAGTTGAAAATCATCAAATCATCAATAAACATGAGATCATGAAACTTGCATCCATACTTCAATTCAAGAAAATTTAAGAGTCAAGTTTAGAAGTTAAGAAGCAAGTCAAAACAAGGTCTATAAAGTTTTCAAAAGTCTTTTACAAACGTTTTAACTTGTTTTAAGACTAAAAGTTTCAAGTTAAGCTAAGAGTAAAAAGTTGATTTCACTTCTTAAAAAGCTATAGGGAACTAAGTATTCTCTAAAAGTCTATAAATGTTTTCACACTTACGTTAAGACGAAATTAAGAATTTTAAAAGAGTTTTGAGCAAGAAAAAGGAAACATTATTTTCGAAAGAGCTTTCTAAAACTAAGCATTGATAAATTATCTCAACCTAAAGAGGGGAGTTGTTTTTAAATCATGAGCTAAAGTATGTTCGGGAGTTGTATTGAGCACCGATGTGGGAATGAGAGTTCATATTAACTCAACTCTCTGTGAAACCATGTAGCGATCATGGATATTAATGGGTCATACTTTTAGGATGATCACGTAAGTTAAGCTACTGGATCGACTAAGTTAAGTGGTTCTATGCGACGATATAATATATGACAGTTCTGGTAGTGTAAGAAATACGTTGTATCACAACTTACGCTCATAGTGGTTGTTGTCGATAGAGAATCTCCCACAAAAATTATATTTATTATATAAGTATAGTGAGTTTGTTATTGCATTTTCATTAACGAAATAAGTTGCTTATATATATATATATTATATATATATATATATATATATAGATATATATATATATATATATATATATATATATATATATATCTATATATATATATATATATATATATCTATATATATATATATATATATATATATTGCATGTTCATTTGTTTCTTTATATTGAGTTGTGTATCCAAAGTTGAGTATCCAGAGTCGAGTATCATATTTTTAAGTTGAGTATCTAATCTCTAACTTATTATCATATTTTTAAGTTGAGTATCTAATCTCTAACTTGAATATCTGATCCTTGAATATTCTGAGTTGAGTAAGTTCAGTAGTTTTGAGTATTCCTTGAGTTTCAAGTTTGAGAAGAGGTAAGTACGTTCCCATTTTTATCAAGTATCAATCTTATATTATGCTTTAGAATTCACCTTACATACTCGTACATTTCACGTACTGAGTCATTTGGCCTGCATTTTCTCATGATGCAGACATAGGTATTCAGGATCATCAACAGGAACTTCATTGATACATCCAAGAGTTTGAGTTAGCTATGGGGAGTCTCCTTACTTCCGAAGGATTTTATTACTTTTCAGTATAGTCAGGAGGTCATCAGTCTTGTCCCTACTTCCATCATTATCAGATAGAGGCTTCATAAATGATCAGTATAGTTGAGTCTGTATTAATCATTTATTTTATTAAATGTTTTAAAGACTTAAGTTGCCTATTTATGGCGAATTGAATATATTATATTATTCAGAGTATTTTCTTGAGTTAAAGTTTTGTATTTCAGTTTCATGAATTTTATTCTACTTTAAGTTTTTGCATGTTTAAGTTAGTCTTCCGCTTGTAGTCAGCCAGGATAACGGTTCGCTTGGGGACCAATAATGGTTCTTGAGTGCCGGCCACGTCCAGAGTGTAGACTCAAATCGTGACATGTATCAAGTGCAAGAAAAAGTATATGAACTTATAAACGTAACTAAAAAAAGGTGGATGTAGACTTATTTTCTTGTTCAATTGAACCTACCATTCTTCAAATGTAAATGTTGCAGGTTTTTTGAGAAAGAAATTGAGGTCCTAAGAACAAAATGTTACACATATATGACAATAATTAATAAATACGTCCTTTAGTACTTATTATTATCAACAAAAACACAATATACTCAATATGATTTTATAAGTGAGGTCTAGCAGAGTATAATAAATAGACCTTACCTAGAAAGATAGATAGTCTGATAGATCTCAATTGAAAAATAATAAGTATGATATCAGTTCACATCTCTTGTAAAATGTAACTTCTAAAAAAACAATATAGTCATCATATGAAAATCATCACAATACATAAAATGCAATTGGATAAGAAAAATTAATGTTGTAATTGAGATGTAGTTGAAAGTCATTACATGTTAAATACACTATTGAAAGTCACTATTTGAACACATATTGAAAGTCACTATTTGAACACACAGAATTCTATTGAAAACTGTCCTAGGCAATTGTAAAAAAAATTCAATTTGAATAATGAAGAAAGGACATAGTAATGCTTTCAAGTGGAAAAATTAGGAAGCTTTTCACTATTGAGTGATATTATTTTTCTCACATGCATTTTTTTATTGGATACTTTTATGGACATCAAGTGAAAAAATTAGGAATCTTCTCACTATTTACTACTGATTTACTTTTCGCATGCATATTTATATGGAAAACAAGTGATTTTTATTTTATTTTCTATAGCATAAATTATCACTGATTTGGAGTGAGACAAACCTTTGCTTTAATAGTAAATTGTCTGTTCCACTATACAATTATGTGTGTAAACATACTTGCACAATAACAATCTCATTGACCTCTAATTTTTTTCATAAAGTATTAATTAATTGATTCACTTCATGAATATATCATCCACCACAACTAGAAAATAATTGATAAATATAACCTCTGCAGAGCCATAGAGACTAATCATCAAAATTATTGGTTGAACGCATTCCTCATTGCAAGAAAAATTATTGTTTCCACTGCAAACCAGTGAGAAATTTGTGATACAAAAATATGATTGTATCATTTATAATTTTCACTGTATCACATCACTGGAAAAGTATTTTTAAAAATATATTTTAAAAATATATTATCACTGAAATAAGGAGAAAATTTCTTGATTTTGTCATATGAAAGCATTACTACTTTTAGCTTCTCACCAATTCAATCAAATCATTTATGAAAATAAACAATAAATTTTTTTCACTAGAAAAAGTTCAGCGCGAAACTAGTGATTTTTAGTAATATTTATAGTATTTGATGACTTTCGTCATACAATTGTGTCTCAATCCCAAAATTATTTTTTCTTGATCATTCTTTAAAACTAATTCAATTGTATTTCTGTATTATGAGAATTTTCAAAAATTAACTAGATTGTCGCTTCAGAAGCAACATTTCATAAGATATGGTCGTAAATAGCCTCTATAGGTCTCAAGGTATGAGTAA
>JAKWJD010001751.1:0-62805 GCA_027705065.1 Solanum peruvianum | reverse complement strand
AAGGTCCCATATTATACCTTGCAAAAGGTATAGGATGCTATCATAACTATGGATCTAATTATATGCCTTCTCAAAGACTGTGAGGATTCACATGAAGAATCAATGTTATCCTATCCTACGCGTACTATGTAGTTTTATGGGACTTCTGAATTATAAAAGACTCTAACTCATTTAGGTTCTCATAACTACACCTAAAATCATTCATATAACTTTATGCTTAATTTTACCCCTTTCAAAGAAGGGACTTGTTACTTGTTGAAATACTTTTCAAAACAATAGCCATAATTACATTCTTTACAACATGCACTTGTGAACATATCTTTCAAGGTCAATGATCAACATATGTACATATCTGTGTGTGTGTGTGTATATATATATATATGTGTGTGTGTGTATATATATATATATTATATATATATATATATATATATATATATATATTAAGATTGAACAACTCTAAAGTTTTCGTATGAAATAGAACCTTTACACTTTTTCTTAAAACTCATTTTGAAACAAAATGATTGGTTTACAAAGACTCTCAATACTTATAGATCATGTCATAGGGTTCATGCGAAATTATATACATGAATGAAAAAACTCGAGGACTATTATTAATTTCGAAACAATGTCAAACTTGACTCTAAAGGACCTCTTAAACTTTTCCTCCTAACTTTACTTTGATTTTGAAAACGAACAAAATATAATTTAACACTATTGATTAGGATATGAAACATCTCCCAATTATTAAGGAAAATTGTAAGGATAAATATCAATAGAAAGCAAAGACAGATTGGATAGAACACACACTGAAAAGTGAGACTGTAAGGCCTCGAAAATGACTTTGGTTAACTGGATCCTAACATTGTACTCATTATGGTATAATGTCTTAAATTGTTCTATTATATTGGATTGAGGCAGTGTTTAAGAGTTTAGGTTATTTAAAAGTAAAACGTCAAGGGACAACTAAGATGTTCGATGACGAAGTCACCTATGTGCCTCATATAAGGTTCTAGGTGTTTATGTGTGATTTATGAGGTTATAAGGTCCTTAAATGAGCTATTATTCTGTATATAGGCAATGTTTCAAGTTTCGTGAAGATTGGAGGTCACATATCGAAGAATGTCCATGACGTTCGAAAGTTTTGCGTTTAAATGACCTTGTGTGTCTAGGCATGTTTTATCGAGTTTACGTGTTCGTTTTAGGTTAAATTCATGTGATAGGTCCTAAACTCATATACAATCATATTTGTGTTTGAAACGTCCGGGAAAACATCCCCAAGGATCATTCAAGGGTCCTTGAGGAAGGACCCAAAGTTGTTGGCCAAGACTGTCCAAGACAGCCCACCCACAGATGGCATTCGACGCCAAGTGGGTCAATCAACGCCCTGTAGGTGAGGTTTTGTCTTTTTCCACTTAGGATTAGGGTATAGAAATCCCAAGACAAGACTCAGTCCCAGACCACGGACAAACAGGACGGTCCGTTGGTCAAGGGACGGAGCGTTGATGGGTCTGTCTCCAACGTGCAGTTCACTTCCAAGTGAGGGGTGAACTTGTAAATTCACCCCACGTACAAATAAGAGGTTTGGAGGTTACTAAGGGGTCTTTTTGGTATTTTAAACATGTATATAATTCATTAACACATAGAAGAATTATTCTTCCAAATCAACACCCCAAATCCCTTAGAAATTCCCTAGAACTCCATTGGAGCCAAAAATCAAGGAAGGGCTTGGATTGGAGAAATTAGTTGAGATTATTCATCAAATAAAAGAATTATATTCATTGAGGTATGGTTTCTGATCCCTGAAACTCTCTTCATCAAGGATCCCAACTTTCAAAGATGTTTTCTAATGTTTTAAAAGTTGAATTGTTCAATTTCATGATCTATACATGGGTTCTTGCAAAAATGGTTTTTAAGTATTGAATAATGATTGAATTGTTATTGTATTAATTATTTTAAATTAAAATAACCAATGAACCCATGAATTGGATGAACCCTCGTTTTTTACTAAGTTATTGGTTACTTGATATTGATCTAATGTTTATGACTTCTAATGTAGTTTCATATAGGCTACTGATTGATGTAACAATTTTAGTAAATTGATATGTATTTTGTATTAGATTGATGAATATGTAGTAAATTATATTAGTTTCATGAATATTGTTATAATTGTATTGAATTGTTGGTTATGGCCATGGGTAAGGGCCTTGTAATATCAATTGGGTGATTTGGCATTGGATTGAGGTATTGAGGATGGAGTGGTGGTAGGCTGCCCTATTTCATTTCTTTTATATTAATTATACTTAAATTATGTTGTTATTGGTATGGTACACTTATGTGGCCGGTGTTATGTTCTTTACTTGCAACTGATGTGTCCTTGTCGGCGCTATTTTATGTAATATGATGATTATGGCCTTGTCGGAAACTACATGAAGTATTATGATGATTATATGAAGTGTGATAATATCTATCTAAATGATAAGTAATGTGAAAGTATAGTTGTTCTTCTATTGATGTTATTTAGGTGATTATGTTAGACTATGAGTATGCTTTGTGTGTATATTCTTAGGGTTGATGTATGATATTCCAACCTGACTATATGAGTCTATGATGGTCATATTTATGATGATATGATAGTGTATAAGATGACTTAGAGATGATAAAAGTTATTTATATGTATTTCTAGAATGACATGTGATATGAGTTTAAGTGAAGTATGTAGTGTGTTTGTCTTGGTTGACTTGTGTCCCTCACTTGATGTATGTATTAATTTAAATGATGAGATGTCTTGACTTAGGATGTTAATGTCTCCTAGTCTTGAATGCATGAATGATGTATGACCTTGAATGATATTAAGAGGGTCCTTCATGTGAAACCTTTAACCTAGTGATAAGGTTATGAATGTTGAAGTCGTAAGCCATAATGGTACCTTCAAGTAAAGGAATGATAGACTTAAGGTTAATTATTTGAATGGCATCATATTAATCCTTAGGAATGTCATGATGAGCTTCTTGTCTCCATTGTTAGTTAGCCCTAGTGGACCTTTATTTGGTCGGGTAAATGTGATTGGGTTATCAAAATAATATGGAATCCCTTTATATGAACCTTACGTGTAAATTACTCTATGAAAAGGAAGGTTAGCACCGAGTGAGTATGGTAAGGGAAGTATTTCTAGTTACTGAATGAGACTAGATTGCAAATTATGCCCTTCATATTCCTTAACCATGTGCCTACATGGGATGTGTCTAACTTCTACCATTGGCAAGTAGAACACCATCATCGGAGTAGGTTACAACTTTGGATTCCATGTCTTACTATCATGGTCTATGTCAGTTATTGCCTATTCTCATCATATGGAGTACTTATTAACATTAGAGAAGTTGTAGGAAGTTTAGTTGGTGGTATGGCACGCTATCTTTACATTGCATAATAGGCTTTGCAAGTGTTAGTTGGAGTACCTAGGTCTTGTCCAAGACCATCACTTGAATGTCCTTTATCTGTTGAATCTCTCCTAAATGAACTAGTGAAAGTAATGAATTAATTTAAGAAAGTATGTTAAATAATATAAGTACTTATCTAGAGTAGTTAAGGGTTGTCTAGTTAATGTGTTAAGGGGGCATAGGAATGGTCACTTCGTATCTTACCTAGATGAGTCTTAAGAATGACTCTAGTTAGGGAATATGTTGTTCGTGTGGACATGATCTAAACTTAGGTAGTCTTAGGAATTATTTAGGTAATCTAGGTCAATCATGTACGTTATCTTCTTAATTTACATAAGTAAGTCTTTTGATAGCCTTTGGTATGAGAATGTCATATTATCGATATGTTGAAGTGTTGATGTCTTTTAAGTGTGTATGTGTCTTATTATAAGTATTCTTGAGGATCATTTAGGTGTGCTTAGGGAGGTTGTATGGGCGGCTCTCTCTTTGTGTTGCATAAGTGAGTGTTCGAATATCTTTTAGTGAGAAGACTACATGCTAGTAAGTTTTAAAAGGGAAGAGAAATCACTTCACTGTAACAGTGAATTCCTTCACTTTACAGTGAGTTGAGCTCAGTGTTAAGTTGGTTCAAAATGTGTTAAATTGTTTAAACATTATCTTGTGTTTCAAAGTTTTTAAATGTTACTCTTATGAATATAATATGATTTTTAAATGAAAAGATGCATATATCCAATAAATGTCTGTTTTCATGATTTTCATGCATAATGTCATACTTAGTACAGGTAGTTGTACTAATCCATGCTTTTATTTATCTCTATAGTTGTTGGTAGGTGAGGAGCATTTGGGAAGCAACACTTTGATCGTACCCTTTTTCAAGTGAAGTCGAAGTATGTCCTCAATTGATTCGAGGGAGTAGATGTCTTTTATGTTTCCTATTGAAGTATTGCAATAGACTAAGTATTTCTATATTAGTATTGTGTATGGGCCGTGTCCGAAAAGTATTCTCGTGTCTTATGTTTGATGAGATTGAGACTTAGTATTCTCTATGACTTTATATGAAAGAGTTTTTAAAGACTATGAAGTGTTTTTTGAAATGTTTTAATTCCTCACTACTTTTCATTATGTATATGCGATGAATGATGTGTACGGGCTTGTACAAGATCTCCGAGGGGTCAAGTACGCATGTCGCAAATCCGAGATTGACCCTAACTTCTACGGTATGGTTTCGGGTTGTGATAGAGACATGGGAGTATATATTCTCTCTACGATGAGGAAAGAGATTTCACACATTGTTAACCAAATTTTTAAGTAGAGGACTCAGTATCCTCTCCGCCACACAGAAAGGGATCCTTAGTCGTGCAGAGGGCTCAGTATCCTCTCCGCCACACAGAAAGAACCTTAGTCGTCCCACCCTAAAACCCAAAATTTGCTATGATCTTTAAAGTCCCAATTCGTTGGGATAGATTAGTTTCTTCCAAATTCCTTTTTGATTCAATAAACCAACACAATTTCATGAAATCTCACTCAAAATATAGCAAGGAACAACCGTTATTCGCAAAACCCTCACTTCAAGAACTCTAAACAACCATTATTAAAGGACGAACTTAAAACTAAATAATTCATCAAGAACCTCTACATAAATGATTTCATCAACGAATTTAATGGAATGACTACATGATTGAAGTGTGGAAGGAAAAATACATCACAATTAGAAACTTCACATACCTAAAAGAACAACGTGCTTGATTAAACATGAAGGAAAAGCTTTGAAGATGAATCATAGCCTTAGCGCCTTCTTGAAGTTATTGAGCGTAGAAATATTAGGACTGAATGAAAGGGTTTTGTTAATGAATATTGATTTTACTACGCGCTTAGTGTAATTTTGATGACTTCCTAAGGATTTTTAGGATTAACGTATCCTTAAAATAAATAAAATAAGTTGAAAGTCAAAAATAATTTTCCAGCAGGCACCGAGGTCCGTATTGACCACGTAACGCGGAGCCATCACAAACCTGCTAATGATAGCCAATTTGTGTATCTTTCTGGGAAACAAAATTAATTTATTTATTGTTTTTATGTGAAGATATTAAGAAAAATTAAGGGACTTTTATGTAGTATTGTAGTTACTGGTTTTCATAATTAAGCTATATAAGTTAGCTTCTTACATTTTTATGGTTTAGACGAGAACTAAATATTGCTTAATATATATAAAAGAATCCTTCTCAAATTTATTAAACGAACATATAATTTACGAAATTCAAAAGTTACCTTTTAAATATCAGTTCTTACAAAAAGAACCATTTCCAAAAATTAGGGGTACAAGAAAGGGTGGACCACATTTGATCTTATTTATGTGCTCTTGCGTTGAATTATTTCTTAAAAAATTGTTTTCAAATCTTGAAATTTACTGTAACCCAAACTTACAACCTGGTAAATGTTAGTCTAATGTTAAGGAGACATGAAAATTATATTATTTGAACTCATTTTTTCCAAAAAAAAAATTAAGACTGGAGTTGGAGAAAAAAATTCAAAAAAAAAAGAGAATGAGAATCTTCAATCTTAGAGAGAGAATCTGCGGTAAAGAAATACTTAAGAAATGTACACTACACGCATGAAAAGCGAGAGACAAAAAAATTTCTTGATGATGCATGGAACAACCATATGAATTGGGATGTCATACACAACAACAAGGTAACTAATGTTAAGAAAACTATTAAATAATAATAGTTATACAAAAATTACAAAAATAAAAATAATATAGATATTTGTGACATAGCTTTTGTTGCTAAAAATTAGTTGCATCATATCTTATTTAACGAAGGACGTACTTTAGAATTGTGAGCATTATTTTTACTAATATTTTGTTTCTATATTTAAGTCCGGGGTTTGAGAAAAGAATTCCAAGAAAATAGAAAGAAAATCTTCAATCGCAGAGGGAAAATCTGTAGCAAAGACAAACAAAGGAAATGGACACTACAATTATGGCAAGAGCGAGACTTAAAATTTCTCGATGATGCATGGAACAACCTGATGAACTGAGATGTCATACAAAACAAGGTAACTCATGTTATGGCAGCCATTAGATAATGTTTATACAAATATTATACAAATAATAGTAAAATAGATATTCTTGACATAGGTTTTGTTGCTAAGCAAAGATAGTCCCAGTTCATCCAATTTAATGAAGAACATATGTTCAGAATTGTGAGCCTTATTTTTACTATGTTTTTCTATTTAAATTTTAAGATTGGGATTGGAGGAAATAAATCCAAGAAATGAGATAGATAATATTTAATCTCATAGAGAGAATCAGTAATGAATAAACAAAAAAGAAATGGACACAACAATCATGATAAGAGTGAGTGTTAAAAATTTCTCGATGATGCATGGAACAATCTGATGAGCTGGGATGACATACACAACAACAAAGTAACTCATGATAAGGCAGCTATTAGATAATTATAAATCTAAAAAAAATAAAAATAAGTTAGATATTCATGACATAACTTTTATTGCTAAAAGAATTAGTCGCAACTCATCCGATTTAACAAAAGACATATATTCGGAATCATGAGCTTTATTTTTACTGAGATTTTCTTTGTAAATTATAAAGCTAGGGTTGTTGGAAAGAAATCCAAGAAAAGAGAAAGAGAATCTTCAATCTCAGAGAGAGAATGTGCAGCAAAGAAACACAAAAATAATGGACACTACAATCATGACAAGAGCAAGACTTAAAAATTTCTCGATGATGCATGAAACAACTTGATCAACTGGGATGACAAACACAACAACAAGGTAACTCATCTTAAGGATGCTATTAGATAATAATAGTTACAAATAATTACACAAATAAAAATAAAATAGATAATCGTGACAAACTTTTGTTGCTAAACAAAAATAGTCTCAACTTATTCTATTTTACGAAGGACATATGTTTACAATTGTGAGTCTTATATGCTATCAGTTCTCCATCGTATTTATAAAAATAAGCATTTATGTCAGTTGAAACAATGATCTATTATTCCATATAACTTCCTCCCATAGAATATGGGTTCAATAAAAAAATTAGAGTACACGAAATAATGCATCGAAATATCGATGAAAAAGATATTGTTACAGACATGCCTAAATATTCTCTTTGATGAAGAAAACGGAGAATGTTCAAGAAAAAAAATTAACTGTAATCTTGGATTAAAAAGTTGGCTATAAGATTTTCGCATTATCAATCTATCCCACGCGTTAAAAAGTACATTCCTATAGATCACTAAATTTTTTTAATTAGTACTCGCACATTTATTGTTCCTTATTTTATAACTTATAGAACATCCATATTTCTCTATAAATTCAAAGTCCAATTGACGTCATGTTTATTGAACAATTGATTAGTTTCATCTTTATAAAAAAAATAATACAATGCATTGTTTCTACGGAAAAGGGCCTAAAATACCCTCGAAGTATTGAAAATGGTACAAACCTACCCTTCATCCACCTATTGGTTCCAAAATACCCTTTTCACCCACCAATTGGCTCCAAAATACCCTTGTCATCCACCTTTGTGTTCAAAATTGATCACTTATTTAACGGTTTCTAATTTTAACTATTTAAATATATTTAAAAATATTATTAAATATATTTAAATAGTTTAAATTTGAAACTGTTAAAAAAGTGATCAATTTTGAACACAAAGGTGGATGACAAGGGTATTTTGGAGCCAATAGGTGTATGGAAAGGGTATTTTTGAGTCAATAGGTGGATGGAGGCTAATTTTGTACCATTTCTGATACTTCAAGGGTATTTTAGGCACTTTTCTATTATTTCTATTAAATTTCATCTTCATATACGAAAATCAGTTTAGACGTTTGCATTTCTATTCATGTGTATGTCACCTAAAACTCATATTTCTGTGGAAAGATTTCTGCAATGATTTTTTACTAGGAGTACCCATTCTTATTTCTACTTTAAGGCAATTAAATATTTGTTTTATTTTCTAATAAAAGTAATCAGGTAATCCATTTGTGGCTTAAACAAAAATATCTATTCATAGATGTAATACCTTGGCCCTCGAAAAGGGCTAAAGAGGGGTTCGTAAAGTCATCATAAATGTTATGTGTGTGGTCAATTTAAAATAATCATATTTCTTAGAAAATAAATAATTTGGTGCATAATTACCTACAAAATTAAATATCTTTGAGTGCTCTTTCCAACGCCACCAATTTTGTTTCATTTCATATTCAAAGTAAAATGATATGCCTGATTTAGTGAAGCCTCTTGTTCTAAGACAGCTCAACAGTTTTTAATGGGATAGTTTGGTCTTTTCCCGTTCCTTCTAGGCCTAAGCAATGTTTTCCCCACCCAATTAAGAGACTAAATATTGTTAAAATATTATTTCACGTACTTCAACACTTAAAAGAATTCGAGCAAGGTTCCAAGAGGGGAAAATCTAGTGTTCAAGAAATCTTCAAGTATCTATCGATTGCACCAAGAACCTTTGTTTTTAACACGTATGTAAGACTATTCATAGTTATGGACTAGTTTTTGCTCAAACACAAATCTCAATTGAATAAAAAATTGTCACATCAAAAATATTCATTCACAGTTCTTGAGATTTAATTTATTTCTATAACAATTGAAGTTTAGATTTCCTTTGTTTTTTAGAATCTTATAATATTATTTATGCTTAGTATCAAAAGGACTTGTATGAAAGTCTCTAATGTAATGACTTTGAGTTTGAAAGATAAATAGAATTTTGAGTTATCATTGGTTTTGTCTCGACACCCATCCTCGTATTAGAGGTTCCATAGAGGTTAGAGTTAAGGAATTTCTCAGTACATCATTCCTCTAAACACTTTTTTGCAAATTATTATAATAACTATTATTTTTGCAATTAAGTATTTTCAGACATTCAAATCGAGTTTACATTGATATAAATTTTTATTTGAAGCCTATTTTAACTTCAGTTACTCCTCTATTAAGCAGTCAACCAAGCCAAGGATTTGCTTGGGGATCATAAATAGTTCACGAGTGTCGGCAACGTCACTTGTGTAGACTTAGGTGTGCAAAAGTTTGTGTCATAACACAAAGTTAAAGAGTCCTAGGACGTCTATGAAATCATGTCTAGCAGAGTCCTTCTTTCGGTGTGAAGCACGTCATATCTATAATTCGGTGGATACAACATTTAGGTACATTCACTTTTTTCTCACTCTGGTTCGTGTGATAGAGTTCAACTCTAGAAAAATTTTCTCTAACTGGTTCTTACACATTTGTTTTCAGAGCATGCCTCTGTGAAGAGCTGTTTGAGGACGTCCTATTAGGGGGAATGTTAAGATGATCTGATGCACCAAAAGTGAAACCCCCTACTAGAGATGTCACCAATGTGGAATTGAGGAATGTTATCCTGATGCTGACTTAGGTTGTCGAAAACAAGGCTGGTCAACAAGGTGTTGGTCTTTATGATGTGGCTTATATATCCAGAATCCCTATTTTTTTGAGGAGGAACCCCCTAAAGTTCACAAGGTCCATGGTCTTTGAGGATCCAACGAACTCTGGGGAAGAACTTCAGAATGTGTTGGATGTCAAAACTGTTGCTAAGGTACATCATGAGGAGTTAGCCTCATATTAACTCAAAAGTGTTGTTAGGATATGGTATGATCAATAGAAAAAGAATAAGGTAGCAGGTACACCACAATCGAGTTGGGATGCGTTTGAAGATGGTTTGTTCGGGCGCTTCTTTCCCGAAGAGCTAATGGTAGAAAAATTAAGACTTCATGAATATGAAGTAGGAGTATATGTGTTACGACCTGAGAGTACCCCCTAAGCGTAACACAGTGTAGAGGTCTTATACATGTCCTTATCATTCATTCATTGCATAGTTATGAAAATTCGTGCGGAATTAATCTTTTTCATAATATAACACAACACATAAAAGTCATCTATTTAAAAATCATAGATACTAAGAAGTTATGTAATTAAGTCTCATCTTTGCCATCATAGACACAAATTCAATATAATAGGGACACCACCCTTACAATATAAAACGAACACAACTATTCTATTACAAGAACTTCAAGAAACTCTTAACATAAAGGTCCTTGAATCATTAAGGATGCACCCGAACATGGTAATAATGATCCAAGCTCTTCATTCACGAAAATGTCCATTAGTCATCACCACCTACACTTGGTGTAAAAAGATTCAGAAGAATGGTATTAGTACAAGAATGCAGAAAGTATGATAACCATGCAAAAACATATTTGTAAGAGGACATTTAGTTAGAAAACATGCCTCATGTCATTTTAGTTAAACTCCTTAAGCATTTGATACAACAAGCATAATATAGTTGACATAGATCATAAGACATGGATAACATTCACAATAACACATAAAGTCATTTATCACATTTAAGAAACATTCAGTATCTCCAGTACATTACCGTTCCTTTGTACCTTAGATCCTTACCTCAAGCAACCCTTAAGTAATACTAAGTGCAATGCATGAATAATATCCCATTCAACCATTCATACCAATATATCACCTTAAGTTCACCAAGGGTGAGCATTCATATGACCTTCATCAATCCAACCACATATATTCATAAGGACATAGAATATCATGAAACATAATATGTACATAAGAACCATCACCTACGACAATCCCAAGTAACACTAGTGCAATGTTCTACTATTAAGTGTTACTATGAAGTCATCCTCGACTAGGCACATCATAATCATTAAAATTCAACACATGCATTTAACATTAGACATAAGACCAACATACTTCATACACCTCATATACGGAATCATTCGTTCATTATACCTTAGTCATAATCCATTTTGTCTTTATGCACATCTAATGAAAAATATACAAGTCCATACCATATGAAACACTATAATGAAACAATAGTCTACATTGCATATTTGGAGTTCAGCTCATCAATACATCACAAGACCTTACTCATAGCCCAAATCTAAATCTACTAATGTAACGTATATGTAAAGCCCATAAACTCACACACACAAAGTGAACTTACAAAGAGGTCACAAGCATTGTCCTATACCTAATACATCATCTGAACAAGTATAGACAACAACATGCATACTAAGTGAGACCAACATCATGTATATCAAATGAGATTTAAAACATACATATTATTTATATCAAGTATGTTAACATCATAACGCCATTCATAAGATATATACATATACATAAAGAACCCACCCTACAACTCCTCTTAATACTTACTTGTGCAATGTATAGGCAAAGTCTCATTCCCTTACCTACACTAAGTAACATATCTTAGGTAGTCCTTGTTAGGGTTCATAGTCTTACTTTCATTTGTTCATTTTAAGATTCGGATGAACCTCCCTTCTTTTTGTGAAGGAACACCTCTCATTGTCAAGTTCACTGGATGCTAAGCTAAATTCCCTTTTTTGAAGAGCCTTTACGTCTTTCTTAAAAATTAGTTCATAAGATAGGCCTTAGGATATTAACCCCTAATATAACATGTACATGGATCATATGTTATATGATGACAATGTCCTTTCATCAAAAACCCACATCATGTGAGAATATCCTTTCACACAATCATAAAATCCATAACATAGTGTAGTTTAGTGTAAAATTTACGAAATATTTCAAGGGACTCTCATTTACTAGATTATCATTAACCTTTTTATTTCATGCATTCATGTGTGTGTAAATATTTGAGAATACCTTTCAGATAAACACCATTAGACAATACATGTTCGTACTTTACAAGTCATATACTTTTCATGCACAATATGACATAAAGGTGGATAGAAAAATTATTCTTTCAATCAACACCCTTAGTATATCATACTCATTGTTATGCATGGGGTTTATGTGTTACATATTGATTCTTGTGACCACATAATAGCAAAAACATTATTATTGAGGGAAACTCCCTTCAAAATATCATAACATATTTTTAATATTCCAAAGTTATGGACAATTCACATATAAAGAATTTAGGTATTGTAGACCATACACCAACATTTCATCATACGAGATAAGAGCACATTAAACATTTGAATAGACAACTCCTAACATTTATAAGATAACACTTTCATATAGGGGTTATTTAGGTAGGCTTCATTCAACAATACTTATTATCACAATCAAGCATGTAGACCATACCTTACCCTAACATCCTTATTCACATTATACTTCTTATTATCAATACACCCAAATCATGATACTAACATTGAGGATTATATACACAACCTTCATGGACACCTTCATACTAATGTTCATCATAATAACTATTTAAATTACATCTATTTCCCTCAAGGACATAATCACAACATGTATAGATAGGGAAGAAATAAGCACCACCACCATAAGTGGATAAAACCATACAACATAAATTCTACTAATATAGACAAGAAGTTAGGCAAACTAAAAAATTGTCCAAGACATGATCATCATTGACCAATTCTAAAAAATTAAAAACAATATTCAAAGATAGTAATAGCATTCAATAGTACATCAGAATCTATGTTTAATTCGATTAACATCCAATCAAGATCACAGAACCCATTTTATATGCTAAAATAAAATATTAGGGAGATCATGGGTTCTTCAAGGAGTTTCATTCAAAATCATCGTTTAAACCTTGATTTAACATTGATTCATCCTTATAATGTCTTTGAAAAAATATGAAACTGAACCCATATTTAGATTGGAAATTGGAAAATTTCATCATCTAAAATCTTTTGAAAATCGTTAATAGAACTCCTTGATTGAAAGGTTATCCAAGGATCCAAAGTTATAAAACCTTCCAGATCGAAGACCCTCGAAAATTGAAGAAAAAATCAGTTGAAAAGTTATCTCCTAGCGTTATCATGAGATTGACCTCAAATGGAGTTTTTGAGAGAGTCTATTTTTGGAGGGAAGGCTTTAGTTTTGAAGAATGAATTCTAATTCTACAATAAGGTATTTTAAAAAACCTAAAATACTCTAAAATAGGTAAAATAATCATCCACCATTTAATTATAAAGTGGGGTGAATTTACCAATTTAACCCTTGGTTGGCCGAGACTTTGGCACTGTTGCAGGTGGCCATTGACAGACCATCAATTAATTGAAGGTTCCATCCTATTCATCCGTAAATGGTGGCTAAGGATTGTCATTTTGGGGTCTAAGCTACCACGGCTAAGTGTGGTGACACACCCCTTTTCTACGGGTGTCAATTGCTTAACAATGCGTTATTTATGGTCGTTGCTCAAGCTATCTTGGCAGCTTTATGGGCAATGTCTGGTACCTCCTAAAGGACCCCTAGTGTGGTTCTTGGGTAGTCATACCTGGATATTTCGACCCTAAACACGACCATCTTGATAGTTGGGTCACCTACTATCATTGAATACTCCAAATGACACTTCAAAACAAGGCAAACATACTAAGACATACTAGCACTCAAAAGACTAGTTCTAGATGTCTTGGTCGTCCTTTAACGTTTTACATTGAAAATCTTTAAACCAACTGTCAAAATCTGTTCTCACCTTATTAGAAACTTATTATCTCTTAAAACTCATGAGAGGATCTAGATCATCGTAGTTCATTTTGCGGGTAATAACAATATGATTGTGCTAGAGTAAACCTTCATGTTAACTCAGCTATCCCGCTACGCTCTGGAGATTGTAGCTGATATGAGGAGCAAGATGTGTTTTTTTTTTGTATCTAGGCTAGCCCGCTTAAAAAGTAAGTTAGGTAAGGTGGCAATGTTAAAAGGGTTTATAGAAATAGACAACCCCATGATTCATGTACAGTAGGTTGAGAAAGACAATTTGAAAAAAAAGGAAGATTTCATCAATTAAAATTCTAAGGCAACAAATCATGATTCCCTCCAAGAGAAGATCGGGAATGTAAATCGGTCATCCATGTATCAAAGGTTATCTGAGACTGATCCATTTTCAGCTAGTGATCATCTACCAAAGATAAAGAATGATTTAAGGAAGAAAAACTACTAGAATTATAGAGATCATATTTTTCAGTCGGAGGGCAGTATGGCACAACTGTTCACTCGCAACCCACTTTGTGGTAAGTGTCATTAGATTTAGCCGGGAAAATTCCATGTTGGTATTGATGGTTGTTACTAGTTTTTAATTAAGGATCACTTTTGTTGGGAATACATGGTTTTGAATCAGGTAGTGAGGCATGAGGGCCCAAACTTCTTCAGCACCCCCACTGGGTAGGACTACACCAAAGGGAGCTACTTCAAGAACATGTCGAGGTTCAAACCGTTTGCATTCTATATAAAGTTTCAAGGATAAGGAGAGCTCCCTATGTTTTTTCTAGTGGTATTCTTAAAGTATTTTCTTATTTATATAAAGACCTTACTTGATCCAAACAGGAATTTGTCTCTTATGGCTCTTTATTTATCAAGGAGGTTCGGTGATTTTGTTGTACAACTTCTTTATCCCTATAGTGTTTCGATACATATGGGCGAGCCTATCCTTGTTGGAAGAGTGTACCGTTATTGTACCATCTCTATTTATCACAACGACACCATGACCGACATAGTTTTGGTAGATATAGTGGATGTTTATTTTGTTCTAGTTATGGACAGGGTCCATGCTTGTTATGCCTCAGTTGAATGTAGAGCTGGAGTAGTCAAGTTTCTGTTTCACAATGAGAAGGTTTTAAAGTAAAAGTTGTAACATCTCGCAACTAGAAAAAACTATAAATGAGTTTAAAATCTTGAAATAGTAATATATGAGAAGTGTAAAAGAAATCTTGAAACTTAAGTAATTGAAAAGTGAGTTTTTGTTCAGCTTCAAACGACCATAACTCCTAGCTCGGGAGGAATTAAGTGTAGTTCTAGATATGGTTGGAAATCTCTCGAAAAGATTTTTCCAAATCCAAGATTGCAAGATTTAAATTTCGTATGAGTGATTTATGCTCTTTAGAAATTGGGCTATCAAAGAAAAGGAAATTGCCCAAATTTGGATTCATAAAGGGTAGTTTGGTCGTTTCCTTATCCTATTAATTTATTTAGTTTTTGGTAATCAAGTCAGGAGTCTAAGTTGAATTAGATAAATTTAAACTTCTAACAAAAGAGTTAGGGTTTTGATAGAAAATAAAAGATGAGGAGAAAGATGTGAAGGGAGAAGGGCGTTCAAGATTCGTCAAAATCGTCGAATTAACTAGTGGATTTCGTTAGGGGTGATCCCTAAAAAGGTATGTGGGTATATCTCAACATGGTATCTGTTCCCCTACGTGCCAGGCATGGTTTATTCGGCGTGTTTTCAGTCCAAAAAGATTAGATTTTGAATAATCCCGAATTGTTTTTCTTGAATTTCTTTAGTTCTCTAACATGAGTTGAGATTTAGGAGTTCTTTGATTATATAAGAGTTATTCTTGAATTTATTGGGTTAGATCCTCGTATATATAATGTGGGAACTTAAATCTCTGTGATTTGATGAAAGAAATCGAAAAAGAATTTTTTAACGTCAGAAAAATGAGATGAAAATTCTTCAGGTGTAACCTTGGAGGGAGGCAGGCGTGGTGCACCCAATATGCACCAAAGGGCCTGGGGCAACGCGCCTCTAATGCGCCATTTTGGTGCTTCAGTTAGCTAGTATTATTCACGAGGAAGAATGATGATTTCCTTTATAAGTATATTAATTAATTCATGTTGATGTAGGTCACTATATAGAATAAACCCAAAACAATATGCATAAAGATACCTCGCAAAACCTTGACATCACAAGTACAAAGTCGTGTTAACAAAAAAGAGTAGAAGTCATAAAAGTGGACCAAAACAATACGGTCTCAAAAAGAATAAGATTAACTTTACAGGGTTCATAAGGAGACAAACATGTACATGATGTCAAGTGCTCACTCTTCTCTGGTTCCTGCGTCCAATCAGATTGATCCTAATGAATTCACATATTCAAGCTCAACTTAGTGTAAATAGAAGGTGTAGCCTAGCATGAGGTCGATTGTGCGCGCTCAAAATAATAAGGACGGAGCTTATCCTTTTGAAACGATCTCTGAAATTTACCACAATATCAAGAATACGATCACAACATCAATACAGTCGTACATACACTAAAAACACATAAAACTTAGATGGAAAATTTTTAGAATCAAACGAGATTTGTGGGACAAGTGCTGGAATTTTTTTATTTGACTCAATCAATAGGACCTATAATATTCATCAAATTCATGTACAGAAAGTTTACTCAATTTGGGTCCTAAGACAATGAAAAACAACAATCAAGCAATAAATTAACAATAAATCTTAGTTAAGGCAACAACTCTACAATCTAAATTTACCTCAAAAGGAAATTTACCGACTCAATTCAATTAGCCACGAATCATTGAAAATTACAGATATGTGGGACATTGAATTATTTAAATCGTAGCTTAGATGATTGAGAAATGGTATATTCAATTTAAGAGAAAATATGCCTTCATCTCCATATCATATTTAAATACAGGACATGACTCATGTAGCACAAGTCCTGCGACCATGACCTTGTTGGTAAGTTTGCCACCCATAAATGCAAAGGGAGATTTAGTGAACACGAAGGTTAGCAGAGTCTAGGTCCCCGCATACACGATTAAGTCCTCCAAACGCAAAGGCTCACGAATGCAGATGAGACTAACGCAAACAAGAAAGATACTCCCACTAGTCTGTGAATATGATTACAAACTATGAAGATAAAAAAATAGTCCACACCATCTAATGCATATAAACTACATTGTCAAGTTCCAAATTCTCCAATCGGGCACTCTGAATTCGTTCAAAACCCTATAATTGTAAAAGATTATGCAATCCAACAGAATTTGCTATACTAGGTTCAATGGAGAAGTCACTATTTCCATACGAAGTCATCTCTAGGAAAAGTGGGTCCCATTCCCAAACTCTTCTTTATGTGAAAATTCATAAGAAGACTAAGAATCAACCCAGAAGCCCAGTGACTTAAAAAATAGTCATTCTAGAGCAAACTCAATATTTGGGTGCAAAAAACGGTGAATGGATTTTCATGTGATCTTATTTACTCAGAATGTTGACTAAACTAAAATTTAGGCCAGAAGTTAAATGTTAAAAAGCTTTTGCATACACTTATAGAGAAAGCATTGGGAGTAGTGTCAACTATGCTACTTTTCAAAATTGATCCTTTCAGAGGTGATGTAATTGTCAGAATTGAATTTGAAGGTCATCTTCTTGAACTTTGTATAAAAAATGACTATTCAAGGTTCAAAAGATCAAAAATACTAAAACTCTCATAAAAACTATACAAACGACAAGATTACCAAATTATAAGTCTCATCTAGGAAAAAATTAACGATGAACAAGAGGCATAACAAATTAATTACATACAGTTAATTACAGTTCAGAGTTTTTGTACTATAGTTTTCATATCACATGGAGTTAATTCCACAATTTTTTTTGATAACTCATTGAGTTTATAAGAACTTTATTTGTTATCATTTTAATTAGTATTTTCCTACTAATTATGTAAAAAATTTTGCCTTTAAAAATGTTTGATGGGTTTGATTGGGTTACTTAATTGGTTATCCACGTGGCAGCTTTCGTGGGTCTCCCTCATGATGCTTTAGATTTGGACAATCAACCTAAATATTATACGAGTTTACGTCACAAAAAGGTATAATCTATCTAATGTGAATTTTTAAAGTAAACTCATATTATATACTTAAAGTTTCACTTTAAAAAATTGATTATTATTAATCACAAAAATGGACAACAAGTAAATTGTACCCTCACCTCTAAACTACGTTAACATGAAAAGAGAAATAGAGAGATTATTCTTATGTAATAAATGTTAATTGACCAGATTTTAATTTTTAAAAATGTCCCAATACGAGGAATACAATTATCATATTTCAAAAGAGTAAATTCCATATTAAAGATCATATTAAATATTTTATCACATATATTCAGTCATATTTGCCCTCTTTTTAAATTAGTTTTCTATATATACGCCTCAACATTTTATCCCTCAAGCTGAATTTCGTCTTTACTCTCATTTGGGAGATTTTTGTTGAATAAGTTTGATTTCTTTATATCTTCATATTAAGTTATATACATGGCGTCGTAAAGATCTTGAATTAAAAACTTGCCGCGAAATAATTCCGTGTCTGGCTATAATTAGTAGCGCTCAAATTGTGGTATGTATTCTTCTAACAATGTTTAATTTCTCAATAGTTTTTACTTGTTACTTGAGATGCATGAATAATTGAGAAATTTTTGGGTAATTTTTTTGAAATTTCTTTTTTTGGAAACTGCACACATCCTTATTATAATAAAAAAAGTTGTTCACCATTTATTTGTTTCTAATGATATTTTTTAGGTGATTTTTTCTTTTTCATTTATAATTTCTAAAACCATTTTGTATGAATAATTTTATAAAGCAAAAGAAATTATAAAATTTATGTAAAAACTCTTTATTCTATTTCATTTAATTGGATAAGTCAAAATTAGAGAATTATTGCTAACGGAAAATTTTCTTTACCTAATTACTATATTATATTATTCAAAAAAATAAGTTTCATTTATGGGTTTTAAAAAACCAACTCTATAACACAAATTATACTAGCACCCACTCCAATATAAAGTCATCCAATAAATGTAACATTCTTCGAACTTTATTCCTTATTTTCCACAGTATAGTGCTTTAATTTTTTATGATATTTTAAAAATCTAGTTTTAGAAACAAATTTAAGGGCATTTTGTCAAATCTGGGGAGCACCCCAAGAAGTAACCGGTGTCGTCATCCTCGAAGAGAACTAAGACTAACCTCTTAAGATTCGCCATTACATTTCATCGGTTAAAAAAAGCGGAAAATTAAAAATTTTCGTCTACCTCTACTTGATAAGGTTTACATAGAACTCTCGCATACACATAATATATACATAGGGATTTTACATAGACTGCTCGCATAGAAAGCACTACATAGGTTTCTACATTTATTGCACATACATAATATAGCAATATAATCTCATAGGAAGTGTAGGATAAATTTCACATATAAACCCTCTGAATCAAATACAACATTCGCCCATAACCCTTACTTCATTACGACAAAAGTCACATCTAGGCATATACAATAATAGTCTTTAAATGAAAAGGAAAGAACTAAATGTCTTTAAACTAGAACATCAATAGCTAGATAGTAGCATCATCCTTAGAAAGTGAGGACCTACCGAACTTGAAGAATGAGAGTCTAAGTTACCCAAATGGCCCTTCTAGAAGCTCAATGGTCGGAACCTACATAATTGTAGAAACATCGAAATATAGGTTAGGTCACACTTTTACTATGTATGGGAATATGAAAATAAAACATTTGAAATCATGCAAAATGGGACATTTGTTTAAAATCATGCTAAGTTACTTTGAAAAAGCCTTATGCACAATCAAGAAAACTCATGAGTCAATATTCACATATTCCTTAAGACAATATCATGTTCAACACAAGACCAACATTATCAAGTATAACCAGGTGAACATGTACCATAACATAATTGAGTACATAACCAAACCAACTTCAACATCATTTTAGAACCACAAAGTGTATATCAGATGTTCATAACATTACAACATATAGAAGACCCTCACTCATAACCTAACATCAAGTACCTAAGTGCAATGACCAAGTGAGTCCCCATAACCTTACTCAACCAAGTAAATCGAACGTTGAAATATAAGCAATGTCTAGACTGACATAACATAATATTAAGAGTAACTATTATCATACATTGCGATATAGACTAGTGGCATGCTCATAAATGAAACTAGCATCGTATCGTATCATCAACATGTAAACACAACATATGATATCAGTCACTTTAAAAGAGCATAAGAACATAAGAACGCCCTCATAAGACTTCCCTCAAAGGAAAACTAGTGCAATGTATAGGTAAAGTCCCATAACACTACCTAGACTAAGTCAAACTCCTTAAGTCATCTTAGTTTAAGTTCACTTTATTACATCATTTTACTTTTGGAAACACTTTCTTTAACTGACATAGAGTACAAGAGCTGAATGTGGAATTTGGTGTCAATAAACCCTACACCAAACGAAGATGGACTACTTTCCAAGGTAGTACCAAAACATATAAACATAACATTCTAGGTGGATCAACTAGTTCGTATTCCTATGGGGGAAACATAATCAAGAACTAGGAGATATACTTCGGACCCTCTTTATGCGCTTTGCATTATAGTCTCCAATATCATGATTACAATAGTGAACCTACCTTCCATACTTGGGAAGGGACACTCCTCACTTCTAGTTCACTCGATGCTAAGCTAAAGTCCCTTTTTGAAATGTATTAAAGCCTTTACTAACTTAGTATACGTCTTAGAGTACTAACCTTTTGTATATTATCATCATTACCTCATTAGGAATTGCATGAGATTGTCCTTTCATTGCAACCCTTCATTTGTGAGGCTAACACAATATCATCATCGTGTCATAGTAAGGCACATAGGTAGTTCATAACCAACCTTATATTAATACATCTTAATCATAATATCACAATCCATATACTCAACCAATTCAATTACATTCGTCATACAATCATCTGTATAATGTAATCACAAACAACACTTCAATTAAACATCATCATTATGTACTAGACATCATAATTGCAGTAAAGGATTCAAGATCATAAAGTCTTACTAATTCACATTCATAAGACTCCTTTAATGTTATTACCATCAACCAAATATATTCACCCATCAAAAGACTTAATAACATCATACAATAGTAATCTATACAAGATTTAAGTCAATTGTTTCGTCACTAACCAACTCTACATCAATTCATAACCTAGGGATAGGGGAATAGGGTTAATCATGAGTTACTCAAGAAATTTATCCAATCCCAACAATAAATTACCCTAGTCTGTCCATGAGTGAAATAGAATAGATAAAACAAGTCTAACAATCAACACATTCTTCAATTCCCATCAATTCATAAGCAAGATCTAAGATTTGGGGAAATAGGGAAAGAGACATGTTCCACAGAAAACACTAACAATTAACATCAATTACTCAATAATATACACTTAATTATCCATGGGTAATCACAACTAGTCATAATCAATCATCCATTTCAAGTTAAGAAGAAAACCCATTAGAAGAAGAAAACCGTTGGAGTTAGGTGATTTAGAAATCAACTTTGAAAGGACCTCTTGGGGAAAGGAATACATAGAGTGAAAAACCAATACCTTAATGAAATTTTATCCACTAAATTTTACAAGAAAAGTTGAGAACTTAGTCTTCTTCTCTAAACATCATTTATCCTTCAATGGAGGTTAAGTTGAGAGAGAGAGAGTAGAGAGAGGTGAAAACTTTTGGGTTTTGATTTGGGGATTTGATAGATTGAGTGAAATGGCTTACAGCTGATCTAAAACCAATATATACTCATCCCTAAATTTACCCAAAATACGCCTCACTTAATTGGGTCTTTTGGAGAAGTCAAATTGACTTAATAATGATGAGAACGAATCTGGGAAGTGTCTTCGTGTCGTGGGGGCAATTTCACATCTTTTTTCAAAAAATCCGGTTTGAGGCAGAATGCCCCATGGAATTCCCGCACCCCATGGAAAATTCTTGCCTTCCTTGTGTTGCCTCTGGATCTTGGCTTCCGCAAGCTGCTTTGGCAACTTGATTGCCAATGTTTAGGTTCTACTCAAGGACCTCTCAGAGGTTTCTTGGGGAGTCATTATTGAATGTATGGATCCTTTATACTATATTGTACCTATTTAAAGTCTTTGTACAAGTTTTAGACTCCTTATGACACTCCAAGAACTTCACCAAACATAGGGAAGTCTACTAGTTCAATTTTGCTAGTTTCCAGACGTCAAGGTATTTCATTGACACTTACACTCTAATACTTCTAAATAAACTTTCTTAGGTTAGTCTAGGTCTGGAAATATAATTTTAATAATAATTAGGTAGGTGATACTCTAGTCTAGGTCATGGAACTTCCTGAGTGTTAGATTATCCCCTCCCCCCCCCCCATTAGCAACATTCGTCCCCGAAGGACACAAAATCTTTTGAAGTGAATGTATTGACTCAATAATTGCAACGCAACCAACAAAAAAAAGAAAAACATAATCATAATGGATCAAAACTCAAATAAACATAATAACATGGAATTTACATATAGCAACTCAAAACATCAATTACTGTATAAAAGAGCAATATATAACAATATGAAGAATTTCCTTGTCAACATCGACATGAGCTCAACAACACATAAAGAGTCACTTATGAAAAGACTCATTTAAAAACACATAAACATGCTCAATATCATTTTATTAAAGCAAAAAATTACCAAATATCACTAATAAGTGAAATTCAAGCATATGAAGATCTTTCCATGAAAACTCGTTTTAGCAAAACTTTTAACATATTTATAAACATCTTTGCAAAACAAGTCAAATTCAATTTTAACTCATTACATTAGTTATAAATAGAATAACTAACCTTAATTAGCAAAGATATCACGATAAAGGAACTTCATGTTAGCCTCGGCCTCCCATGTTGCTCCCTCAACTAGGTGGTTCTTCCATAACAACTTTACGGAAGATACCTCCTTGTTCCTTAACCTCTTCACTTGCCTATCAAGAATTTCAACCGGAACCTCTTCATAGGAGAGATCCCTTTCCACATCTAGGCCTTCAATATGAAGAATGGACTCAGGGTCAGCAATGCACTTCTTAAGAATGGAGACATGGAATACCGGATGAACCTAAGCTAGTTAACTAGGTAATATCAACTCGTATGCAACCTTACCAAACCTTTGCAAAATTTCATAGGGACCCACATAGCGAGGAATTAACTTCCCTTTCTTTCCAAATCTCATTAACCCTTTCATAGGTGAAATTTTCCAATGCACTTTATTACTTTCCTCAAACTCTTACTCTCTTCTCCGATCGATTCCTTATAATATGAACTTTCTCCAAATTCTTAAAGATCATTTCAGGACCAAAGAGTGAAGCTTGCCTACTTCAAACAATCTAATCGGAGATCTACATATCCTACCATATGAGGCCTCAAAAGGAGCCATAGACATAGTCGAATGGTAACTATTATAATAAGAGAACTCAAACAAAGGCAAGTATTCGTCCCAACTTAACTTGAAATCAATTACACAAGATCTAAGCATATCCTTAAGGGTTTAAATAGTACTCTCCGCTTGACCATCCGTTTGGGTTTGAAAAGAAATTTGTAACTTCACTTGAGTACCTAACCCTATTTTGTAAGACATCCAAAATTTTGACGTAAGTTGAGCACATCTATCCGAAATGATTGATTAAGGGATCCCATAATTAATTACAAGATCATCAATATAAATCCTTGCATACTCTTCGGCCGAATAAGTAGACTTAACAGGGATAAAATGAGCGGATTTCGTCAACCTATCCACAACCACAAATATAGATGCATTTTGCCTTTATGTCCGAGGCAGACCAACTACAAAGTCCATACTAATATATTCCCACTTCCATGAGGGAACTTGTATTTCTTGAAGTAAGACACTTGGCTTTAGGTGCTCGTCTTTTACTTGTTGGAAATTTGCACACTTTGCAACAAATTCCGCTATGTCCTTTTTCAAGCCATCCCACCAAAATTACTCTCCAAGGTCGTGATTCATCTTTGTAGAACCTAGATGAATGGAATAATGGGAACTATGAGCTTCCTCTAGGATCCGGTTTCTAAAATCATCTACATTGGGCACACACAACCTCTTTTGGTACCTCAAGACACCATCCCCTCATAAGGAGAATGAGTCATTGAGCTTTTCAAGAACCGATTCCTTTAAATAGATCAACAATGAATAAAGGTTTTTCTTAGACTTCACCTCATCCACCAAAGATGATTCAGAGTAAAATCACTATTTGGAGAATCTTCTAATCAAACACCCAAACGAGACAACCTATGGACATCTTTTACTACGTCTTTCTTACCCTCTTTAACATGAGGCATACTACCCATAGTCATACAACTTACAGAATCCGCAACCGTGTTGGCCTTGCCAGGTGTTAGAGAACACTTATGTCGTAATCTTTAAACAATTCCAACCACCTTCGTTGTCAGTGATTTAACTCCTTTTGAGTAAACATATATTGAAGACTCTTGTGGTCAATATACACATAAACATGAATACCGTATAGGTAGTGCCTCCATTTTTGCAAGGCAAACACCACGACCTCCAATTCAAGATCGTTACTTGGGTAATTGTTCTCATGCACCTTGACTTGTCTAGAGGCATACGCTATAACCTTCTCGTGTTGCATAAGATGCAACCCAATCCCACTCAGGATGCATTAATATATACAACAAAGCCCTTGGTACCCTCCAGTAAAGTCAACATCGGAGCGGTGGTAAGACTATCTTTTATGATTTGGAAGATCCTTTCGCATGCCTCTGACCACTTAAATTTTACATTCTTTTGGGTCAATTTAGTCAAAGGAGATACAATGGATGCAAAGAAATGCACAAACCACCTATAGTACCCATGTAGACCCAAGAAACTTCAAATGTCGGTTGGAGTCAATGGTCTAGTACAATTTTTAACCACCTCGGTTTTCCTTGTATCGACCTCAACTCCCTCACTAGAGTTGATATGGACAAGAAACGCCACCGACCTCAACCTAAACTCACATTTGTTATACTTGGCAAATAGTTAATTTTCCTTAAGCACTTATAACACCACTTTTAAATGGTCTATGTTTTCACCCTAATTTTTCGAATGTAAAAATTTGTCGTCAACGAAGTCAATTACAAATAAATTTATGTAACTTCGAAACACCCTATTCATGAGGTACATAAAAGTCGTCAGGGCATTAGTGAGACCAAAGGACATTAGTCTAAACTTATAGTGACCAAATCATTTACAAAGGGTCGTTTTTGGAATACATTAATCTCTCACCCTAAGTTGGTGATATCCCGACCTCTAGTCAATTTAAGAAATGTAGCTTGCCCCTTTGAGTTTATCAAAAAAGTCGTTAATTCTAGGGAGAAGATACTTACTCTTAATGGTCACCTTATTGCACTACTCGTGATCAATACACATCCTAAGATTCTTCTTTAAAATAATAGAACCGTAGCACCTCATGGGGAAATACAAAGTAGAATGAAGCTTTGTCTAGTAAATCTTAGAGTTGATTATTCAACTCATTTAAATCGGCTAGAGCCATCCGATAACGAGGAATTGAAATGGGATTTGTGTACGGTAATAATTCAATACCAAAGCCAATTTCCCGTTCGGAACGAATTTTAGGAAGATCGTTAAGAAATAACTCTGGAAATTCCCTCAATACGAGGACTAACTCAATGGGAGGAACTTCGAACATTAAATCTTTAAATCTCACAATATGGTATTGACACCCTTTATAGATCAGCTTACAAGATTTAGACAAGTAACGATATGACCCTTAGGAGTCTAACTTCCCCCCTTCAACTCTAGGACGAGTTCATTAGCAAACTTGACCACTCTTGCCCTACAATCAATGGAAGTAAAGAAAGCACGCAACCAACCCATTCCCATAATGAGATCAAAATCAACCAGAATAAGTTCTTATAATTCAACATAGATAACTCTATTCAGAAACATTATAGGATAATTTATACACACCCTTTTTGCAATCAGAGACTCACTTATCGCAGTAGACACCATAAAAGGTTCATTAAAAATATCGGGCAAAATATCAAACTTTTTATCTACCAAAGGAGTAACAAATGACAAGGTACTACTTGTATAAAGTAAAGAATTAACATTTATAGAGAAGACTTGTAACATACAGGTCATCACATCGAGAGAACTCTCTTATTTACCCCTAGAGCGGAGAACATAAAAGTGATTCTCTCTTGGAACATCAATATTAGAACCACTTTCCTTTTCTTACCCATTACTCTTGTCTTTCCCATTTCTATTAGGGAAATCCTTGACCTTGTGACTACTTTTACCACACCCAATGAAATTGTCCATTCCAACTAGGAATTCAGAAAATGCTTCTTACCACACATCCAACATGTTGGTTTCTTGGTTCGTTAACAAGTACCTTTTGCCTTTTGAGACTTACGTTAGACAACCTATCATCATGAGCCTTGGGAAATTTGGAAGGAACTTCAAAAGACATGACCCTCTCGGCCTCTATATTCTTCCTCGTTATCATACTTACTTCCACTTGTTTAGTATGAACCATTAGACGATAGAAATTCATATTATGATAAAGCATAGCCGAACGACATTGTTCCACCAAGTCATCAGACACTCTCGTAAGAAAATGACTAATATCATCCCTTGGGTTAGATACAAACAATGTTTCATACTTTGACGACTTAGTAAACTTCAAACAGTAGTCAAGTACACTCATACCTCCTTGACAAGGGTTGATGAATGCTTCCACCTTATCTTCACTCATCTCTCTAATAAAGAACCTATGAAGTAAAGCCCTTTTGAAGATCTCCCATGTCACCAGACCACCTTATAGAACCCTAGTATCTCTCCACTTTGTGTACCAAACTTGGGCCAAATCTTTGAGTTTATAGGACGCCAACTCGACCTTCTCAATTGGAGTGACACAAATAGAAAATAGGTTCATATTGACCTCATCAACGAAGTCTTGAGGATTTCCTAAGCATCACATAGTCTCTTATTCATAAGTGTGAAGTTCTTCACAATTATGACTATGAATTTACATAAATGTTGTTTAGTGAGATATCAATCCTAAATATATTCAACCTCATTTTCTGATACCAAGTTTGTCACATCTGGGAAGCACCTCCTAGCAGTAACCAGTTTTGTTTATAATGAAATGTACTCTTATTCATGCTTATTGTTAATATGAGTTGATGTTAGAGTTATATGGTATGAATGGTTGATTTGACTAGACTTGATGTTGTAATATGGTGATGAAAATTCCTATGACTGCATGAATATGCAATAATAGTCCATTTAGACTTGTTAAATGTGCATATGGTCTCATACTTTGAACAAGTGGCGTACTAACTCCATTTCATCCTTTTCCCAATCATTTTAGGTTCTGGTCGTTGAAGATTTTTGCAAGGCGACTTCAAGAAGGCTTGGATCCTTTGGATCATCCAAGTAGGATAGGTCCTCATTGTCCGCGGTCTATTCCTATATCGAAATAATGTTATTGCTGTTTTATTTCTAAGACTCTTATATCCTCTTTACTTTTATTTGAGTACAGCTTGTATAAATCATATATGTGGCTCTCTTTACATAAATGTATGGGCTATGCTCAAATTTCTAATCGTGTTAGATGGTTATGAGATGAGACAATATTTGAAGACTATGTTCTATCTTATTTATTTATGTGCAATAAAATTAGAAGTCTATATAACCTTACTAAACAAGGTGTCTATGTATACTCGATATATATATATATATATATATATATATATTATATATTATGTGTATGTAGAGGTCTATGTAAACCTCCAAGTAGAAGTAATGAAAACTTTTAAATTTTACGCTAAATTTGACCTATGAATGTAATGATGTAATCTAAGAGGCTAGTCTTATTACTCAAATAGGACGACGACGACGTTTGCATCTAGGGAGTAAACCAGGATATGAAAAACTTTGTAATAGACCATGAGGTTGAATTATCTTAGAGTCAATGTGTCTCTTAACTACGTCTATGTCAGTTTGTATTCATAATTCTTATGCACGCCACACTTATGAATAGAAACCTACATGATGGCTAGGAAAATCAATTTCTTGGAAATATTATATCGTGTCATTAAAGTAAACTTATGGTGTGATTTTACATCTAATCCTATTGTTGTAATTATAGGAAATATGACCACTCGAAGGAATGAGGTATGAAGGCTTAAAGAGGAGATTTCCAATGCGAGTTGCTCTTCCCCGTGGCGATCAAATTCCTTCTCATGAAGAAGAAGATAATGTTGAACAAGCTCCAATTAATACTCCACACTTGACAGATGATGATATAAGGGCATCCCTTATCCAATTGGCCCATGCCGTCAGTACACAATCCCAAGCTATGATTGCCCAAGATAACTAAGAAGTTGTACCCCGTCAATATCAACAAGTTATTGCTATTGCCTCCCATCTAAGGGACTTCACTCGGATGGCCCCTCCTACTTTGTATAGGTCAAAGGTTGAAGAAGACACCTAAGAGATGAGAATACTTGGCTTTTATGGGTGCTTCTACTTCCGGAGTAGCTCCCTCTACGGACTGACTCCTCCACAAAATCTTGATTGTAGAGGCTTCTTTGTTTCTCAACCTTCTAACCTGACGGTCATGAATCTCAACTGGTACATCCACATAAGAAATACTATCTTTCACTGCCACACTCTATAATGGAACTACAGAGGCTGGATCACCCATGCACTTCTTCAAAAGCTAGATATGGAAGACTGGATGCACTGCAACTAGTTCTGGTGGCAATTGTAACTCATATTCACCTTTACATCACTTTTCAAGATCTTGTAAGGTCCTACATATCTAGAACTCAACTTCCCTTTCTTTCAAAATCTCCTTATTTCATTCATAGGTGACACTTTTAAGAAAACTCAATCATCAGCTTGGACCTCTAGTTCCGTTCTCCTTACATCTACATAAAATTTTTGACAATTCTGGGTTGTCTTAAGTCTATCAAAGCTTCTCCACCTACTTCAAACCAACAACCAGTAGATCTACATTCACTCCTATACAGTGCTTTATAACGGGCCATCTAAATATTGGAATTGTCGTTATTATTGTTGGCGAACTCAATAAGAGGAAGGTGATCATCCAAACTACCCTTGAAATCGATCACACAAGCTCTCAACATATCCTCTAGGGTCTGAATGGTATGCTCTGTCTTTCCATCTTTCTGCGGATGAAATGTTATGCTAAGGTTAACCTGAGTACCAAGACCCTTCTGAAATGACTTCCAGAAATGAGAGGCAAATTGAGGACCTCTATATGAGATTATAGACAAAGGAACCCCATGCAACCTCACAATTTCATTAATGTAAAGCTTGTCATAGTCCTCAACCAAATCTGTAGTCTTGACTAAAGTGAGAAGACTTAGTAATCTTGTCGACTATCACCCAAATGGAGTCATGTTGTATATGAGCTCGCGGTTTCTCTGTGATGAAATCCATGTAGATAACTTCCCACTTCCATGTAGGAATGTCAAAATCTTGAGTCATCCCCCCTGGTTTCTGATGCTCTACCTTGACTTAGTGGCAATTGAGGCACTTACTCACAAAATCTGCTATATCCCTATTTATTCCATTCAACCAGTAGACTTCCCGCAGATCGTCATACATCTTAGTGGAACTTATATGAATAGAATATATGGTGTTATGGAATTGTGCAAGAATATGTTGTCTCAACTCACCCACATCACGAATACACTATCTACCATGGTAGTGAACTACACCATCTCCCTCTTAGGAGAAAACCTGTACTCTCTGATTATGGATTGCACCCTTAAATTAAAGACAGATTGGATCACTGTCTTGCTTTTCCTTTAAATCCACAACCAAAGAAGATTTCATAAGGAGAACTCCCAAGCGAGCAAGCCTATGAACATCGTTCACTAGTTCCTTCTTTTCTTCATCAACATGGGCTATACTACCCATATATAATATTCTTAGAGCATATCCTACTACATTTGCCTTATCATGATGGTAATTCACACTCATATCATAATCCTTAAGGAACTCAAGCCATCTCCTATGGTGAAGATTCAACTCTTTCAAGGTGAACACATAGCAGGATTTTATGGTCAGTGAACACATCTACATGAACACCATACAAGTACTGTCTCCAAGTCTTGAATGCAAACACCATTACTACAAACTCGAGGTCATGAGATCAATAGTTCTTCTTATAAACATTAAGTTGTCTGGAAGCATAAGTTATAACCTTATCTCGCTGCAACAACATATAAACTAGGAAAACTATGGATGTATCAAAATAGATCACATAACAACCTCAACCGCAAAGCTCTTCTCACTATCATGTAATCATTGAAAGTTTACAATCTTCTGAGTCTATCTAGTCAATGGAAATGCTACGGATGAAAATCCTTCAACGAATTTTCTATTAAAACTCGATGAACTTAAGAAACTTCTGATATTTGTAGCAGAGGTAGGTGTTGGCCATTGTTTCACTTCTTCTATCTTCTAGGAATCCATTCGGATCCCCTCACTAGATACAATATGACAAAGGAAAAGAATGAATTGAAACCCAAACTCACATTTTCTAAACATAGAAAATAACTAATTATTGTTGAAAGTCTTCAGAACAATTCTCAAATGACTCACATGATCTTTCTCATTCCTAGAGTAAATGACAATATCATCAATGAAGACGATAGCAAACAAGCCCAAATACTTTTTTATCACTTTGTTAATCAAATCCATGAAAGTTGTAGGAGCATTGGTTAGTCCAAACGACATAACTACAAATTACTGAATTTTGAAGGTTGTTTTCGAAATGTCACTTTCTTTGACTTGTAGTTGATGATAACCGGATTTGAGGTCTCTCTTTAATAAATAACAAGCACATTGAGGCTAGTCAAAAAAGTCATGAATCCTGGGATGAGATACTTATTATTGATTATGATCTTGTTCAACTTTCAATAGTCAATGCACATTCTGAGAGAACCATGTTTCTTCTTTACGAACAACAGTGTGCAACCATGGTGAAGGTCTCATGAAGCCCTTATATATAAGGTATTTCAACTACTCTTTCAATTCCTTACGATCAGCTGGAGCTATTCTGTAAGGATGAAAAAAATAGGGTGGGAATATTGATGGAGATCTATTCCAAAGTCAATTTCCCTTTCGGGAGGAACTCAGGGAAGATCTTGTGGAAACACTTTTGGACACTCACTAATACTCGAACTGACTCATTAGTTGGCGTTTTCAGAGCTAGAATCCTTAACCCGAACTAGATGATAGAGATAAGCCTTAGAGATCATCTTTATAGCCTTAAGGTAAGAAATTAATCATCCAATAGATGTGATGCTACTACCCTTCTATTCTAAGAATGGTTCATTTGGAAACTGAAAACAAAAAATCTGAGTTCTACAATCGACTGAAGCATAATAAAAATGTAACCAATCCATGCCTAGAATGACATCGTAGTCTATCATTTCTAACTCTACATGATCTTCTAAGGCGACTTTCTAAGAGACTGTGCTAGGGCAATTTTTGTATACCAGTGAAGCTATAATTGGGTCACCGAGTAGAGTAGAGACTAGGAAAGGTTCTGAGAGATTTTTTGGACTAACACTGAATTGGACTGCTATGTAAGGAGTTACAAAGGAGAGAATAACTCATTGATCATTCCATTGAGTGTACCATATATGAGCCACATCATTCAGCTTAAGAATGCCAACTCAACTCTACCATTAGCAATCATTTGCATCACTCCAAATATTTTCTTAAGCTCATCATTGATATTCTTTGTGTCCTGACCAACTTGCGACCTAAAAACTTAGGTAAATTCATCCTAAAAAACTCTTTAACTCTAGCTGCTACTGATCGATTATTTATATTGGTAAGAACCGTAACCTGCTGATTGTTCTTGTTGGTTATACTTTTAGGCAAAGTAGAATTGCATTCCAATACTCTGCGTTCAAAATATCATGTTCTGCTACTAGAAGAAGTGCGTTAACATTTTGTGCATCAACATTCCTTTCATAAGCTTTACAAGATGGTATGATCTTAAGCCCATAACAATGGATTAGAAAAAAGAGCATACAAACGCACGATGAGAACATCGAGAAAGTGAAAATTTCCTAAAGTACTTTATAGGTTTGTGAGGAAGAAAAATTGGTCCCTTAGAATGTATAAGAATATTGCAAGTTGAGCTAGGCCACCATAAAGAAAAAACCCAAAACTATATGCATAAATATAACTCACAAAACCTTGTCATCACATGTACAAAGTTGTGATGACAAAAAAGAGTAGAAGTTTTAAAAGTGGACCAAAACAAAGTTGTATAAAAATGAATAAGATGAGCTATACAAGTTCCTTAAGGAGACAAGCCTATTCAAGATGTCAAATGCTCACTCTCGTCTCTAGTCCCCCCCTCCAATCAGACAAATCCTATAAATTAACATATTTAAGCTCAACCTAGTTTAAATAGAAGTTGTAGCCTACCATTAGGCCGATCGTGCACGCTCAAAATAAAAAGGAATAACTTTTTTTTTTCCAAACGATCTCCGAAATCTACCACACTATAAAAAATTGGATCAAAACATCATTACAATCATAAAGACACTAAAAACACATAAAACATAGATGGAGAAAGTTTAGAATCAAAAGAGATTTGTTGTACCTGTGCTGGAATTTTTTGATTCAGCTCAATCCACAGGACCAATAAAATTCCTCAAATTTATGTCCAGAAAGTGAACTCAATTGGGGGCCTAAGACAGTGAAAACAACAATCAAGCAATAAATTAACAACAAAACACAGCTAAGGCAAAAACTTTAGCACCAAATTTACCTCAAACATAAATTATCGACTCAATTAGACCAACCAACAACATATGCCTGAAAATTGAAAATGTTTGGGACATTGAATTATTTAAATCGTAGCTCAGAAAAGTGAGAAATTGTAAATTCAATTTAAGAGAAAATATGCCTTCATTTTCATATGATATTTAAATATTGGACACGACTCTTCATCGGAATCATGTATAACAAGGACGGAGAGCACGACCTCATTATTAAATTGGCCACCCATGAATGTTATGGTAGACCTAGTAAATAGGAACATAAGTAGATTCCTGGTCCCGTCTACATGATTAAATCCTTCAAACTCAAAGGCTCACAAATGCGGATGATAATAACGCGAACACAAAAGATACTCCCACTAGTATGTGAATACGATCCTCATGTATGAAGATAAAAAATAATCTGCACCAGCTAATGCATATAAGCTACATTGTCAAGTTCCAAATTCTTCAACAGGGTACTCTTAATTCGTTTAGAACCCTATAATTGTAAAAGATATATGCAAGCCAACCAAATTCTATATTCTCGACTCAATGGAGAAGTCACTATTTCAATACAAAGTTTCCTCTAGGAAAAGTTGGTTCAAACCCCAAACTATGTTTAAAGTGAAAATTCACAAGAAGATTCAGAATTAACCCAGTAGCCTCACTACCTAACAAATAGTCGTTCGAGAGCAAACTCAATATTTCGGAGCTAAAAATTGTGAAAGAATTCTCATGTAATCTAAAAGTTTAGTCAATGTTGATTAAATTCAAAATTAGGCCTTAAGTTAAAAGTTAAAACACTTTCGCATAGACTCATAAGGAAATCCTTGGGAGTAGTGTCAGCTATGCTACTTTTTAAATTGTCCCTTTCAGAGGTGATGTAATTGCCAGAATTTGATTTCAAGGTCACCCTCTTCAACATCTGATAAAAATGACTATTCAAGGTTTAAAATCTCCAAAATACTTAAACTCATATAAAAACTAAACGAATGACTATATGAATAAACTATAAGTCTCGGCTAGAAAACATTAAACGATGAATAAGAGGCATAAACGCATTAATTACATGGAGTTTATTACATTTTTGAGTTTTACAACTATAGTTTTCATATTAGATGGAGTTAATCCCACAATATTTTTTGATAATTCACTGAGATTTATAAGAACTTTATTTGTTATTGTATTAATAAGTATTTTCGTACTGTTTATGTAATGATTTTGCTTCTAAAATGATTGATGGGTTTGATTGTGTTACGTAATTGGTTATCCACCTGGCAGCTAGCGTGGGTCTCACTTATGATGGTTTGGGTTGTGACAATCAACGTAAATGTTATACGAGTTTACGTTACCAGAAGGTATAGTTGTATTTAATGTGAATATGGTGAAGTAAACAAATATGATATACTTTAAGTTTCACTTTATTCTTATAGTTGTATCTAATGTTAATATGGTGAAATAAACAAATATTATATATTATTATTAATCACAAAAATGGAAAATAAGTAAATTGTAGCTTCCCCTCGAAATTGGGTTCACATGAAAAGAGAAAAAGACATATTATCTACATGCTAATGTAATAAATAGTTATTGACCAGATTTTAATTTTAAAAAATGTCCAAATATGGGGAATACAATTATCATATTTTCATAAGAGTAAATTCAACATTAATGATCATATTAAATGTTTCAACACCTATATTCAAAATGGATTTCATCATAAGTTTACCTTATACCCGTAGACAGAATGATTGCATTTGTGTGATAGTTTATAGCATGACTAGGTCTTCTCGTTTTTTTGTGGCCAAGACTAAAGATTCCGCGGAGGACTATGCCAAGCTTTACATTAATGAAATTTTATGTTTGCATGGGGTTATTTTTTCTATCATTTAAGATAGAGGTCCTCAGCTTACCTCTCATTTTTGTAAGTCATTTCAGAAGGGTCTTGGTACTCAAGTTAATCTTAGCACAACATTTCATCCGCAGATGGATGGATAGGCGGAGTGTACCATTCAGAGCCTAGAGGATATGTTGAGAGCGTTTGTGATCGATTTCAAGGGTAGTTGGGAGGTTCACCTTCCTCTTATTGAGTTCTCTTATAATGGTAGCTACCATTCCAACATTCAGATGGCCCCTTTAGAGGCTTTGTATGGGCGTAGATGTAGATCTCCTGTTGGTTGGTTTGAAGTAAGTGAAGCAGCTTTGATAGGATCAGATTAAGTCATTTATGTGTGGAGAAAGTTAAACTCATTAGAGATAGACTTAAGACAACCCAAGTCGTAAGAAATCTTATGCAGATGTAAGGAGAAGGGAACTAGAATTCCATGTTGATGATTGGGGTTTCTTCAAAGTGTCAAAAATGAAAGGGGTTATGAGGTTTGGTAAGAAAGAAAGCCCAGTCCTAGATACGTAGGCCCTTACAAGATCTTGAAAAGGGTTGGCAAAGGGTCATATGAGTTACAGTTGCTACTAGAACTAGCAACAGTGCATCCGGTCTTTCAAATCTTACTTTTAAAGAAGTGTGTGGGTGATCCAGCCTTTGTAGTGCTAATGGAGAGTGTGGCTATGGAAGATAGTCTTTCTTATGAGGATGTACAAGTTAAGATTCTTGACCGTCAGGTTAGAAGATTGAGAACCAAAGAAGTCGCATCATTCAACGTTTTGTGGAGGAGTCAGTTTATAGAGGGAGCTACATGGAAGCAGAAGCGGCCATGAAAACCAGGTATCCTCACCTCTTTCCTTTCGATTCCACTCTAGATTGAGGTGATAGTTCCTCTTCAGTTTTTCAGTCATTTATGCATGAAATAGGTCTTAGAATCATGTTCCCTATGTTTGTACTTGCATTTTCAGTGTAATTGCATGTTCTTCGAACTCAATTAAGTCAGCAACTCAATTCTCAGTGTTTAGCGGTAGACATTACAGCTCACTCCCTCTATTTAAGCTAGTTTATCCAACATTCGAGGACGAATGGTCCAAGGGGGGAATAATATAACACCTTATATCCAAAAAAAGAAAAAAAATGCAGTCTATCAGAAGTAGCAGGTGCCATTGACGGAGCCAACTACGAATCGTTTGTCGACTTACGGTCCCCGTCAGTCGACTCTATTGATGGTGCAGCTGACTATCAGTTCTAAGTGTCAATGGACGCTCGACTAGTACGGACCGTTAGTCGACTTATTGTCTGTCAGTTGAATCCATCGAATGATCAACTTACTTCCAATTCTTAGTCTGAAACGACGATCGACCGGTACGGACCGTCAGTCAAATTATGGTCCATAAGTCGACTCAATCGATTGATCATCTTACTTCGACCTCTAAGTCACAAATGATGCTCGATCAATACACATTGTCAGTCGACTAACGATCCGTCAGTCAACTCCGTCAATTCACCAGTGTACTGTCAATTCTAATCAAGAACCACAGTCGAGCTCTACTGACCATCAATTGACTTACGATCTGTCAGTCGACTCCGAAAACTTTTAAGTCAAGGGTCTTTTAGTCTTTTCCTACTTTGTTTAACCCATAATCTATATCGTTCGGACCATAAATTATGAGGTTTAATTCAGTTTAAGCCTAGAAACATAACCAAAAATTACCTACATCAAACCATTAATCAAAACATAGAAATTAGAAGCAAGAGAGAAGAAAAAGTTAAAGAACCCTAGTTCAAGAACACAATACGGTTCCATTAGTTCTAGACCCAAAATATAAAAAATTATCCGTGGAATTTATCACCAGCTATGTGAGATTTCACTAGTGGGTTCCTTTCAGCCATTTGTTCCCTAGAGTTCAATTAGTTTCTTGATTCCCATATCATGAATAGATTTAGGGTTTCAAGAATTTCAGCATATTACCTTGTATGAGTTAGTTATATGTTCAAAATAATATTACCATGTTATTATTCAGTTTATTGCATTTATTTGAGAACCCTAGCTATGTATTTATTTAGTTCTTTAATTACACATGCTAGGTAAAATATTTAAGTTACTTGCGATATACATGCCTCGGTTATTAATTCATCATTATCAGATTAATTGGTGCATTCTCAATTTGGATGTTAATTTTAGAGCCGTTTAGTTTTTACAAAAATGTATTCATAATCTGTTAACTACTTAATTCATTGAGAGTAGCATTGTACCGAGTTGGACTAGGGTTCAGCGTACCCAAATAGTCCCAGAACTACTAGCCAAGTAGGTTGTAAGTCCCCTCTGTGGGCATCATTTTAGTAATCATGCAAGAATGCCTTTATACCTCTGGTAGGGTATATTGGGTCCTCTCGATGGAGCGTATACATCGAAATCCATATTTACGTCATGTGGTTTTATTATCGGTTATTAGTGTCTCTCATAGTTCAGTCATATTCTATTATATTAGACATATTTATAGTTCAGTTAGTATTCAGCCTCAGCATGTTATAAATTTGGTCATTGCATCTAGTTATCTAGCATTCAATATATCATGTTTAGAATATTATACTTGCTTTTGTGCTTGTTCCGTTATGTATTATTTCAGCTTTACTCTATCCTATATGTTCAGTACCTTTCAAGTACTGACGCATATGTGCAATACATCTTCTTATGATTTAGGTTCAGGTTCTCAGTATCCAGATCACGCTTAGATCGGTTCCCTATCTCCAGTCAGCAGAATTAGTGGTGAGTCCTCATTCTCCTAGGACAAAAGTAATGAGTTTCTTTCTATTATTTTTAGTCCTTTAGTTTAAGTTTTGCTAGACTTAGTTGGGGCCTGTCCTATCATTTCTAGTCAGTTAAAGGCTATTTCCAGATATAATTAGTTTTAGCTTAGTCTTGAGTTAATATTTTCATTCTATTAAACTCATCACTTTTGAAATAACTCACTTATAGTATATGGGTATTCCCCTTCTTTTCGTTTTAATTATGATTTATCTTCTGCATCAGTTTATTATCTGTAGTAAGCTCATGATCATGCTTGCAATGTTAGCTTGGAATCATTTGTGGTCCTAGCTCCCGTGTCTGCGTCTCGTGGGTAGCTCGGGGCATGAAATCCAAAAAAATTTTGCTTGTCCTTAAGTAAAAATCATGTTCAGAAGCTCAAAAGGTATGCCTCAAAAGTGGTGAACAAGGCTCAATATGAATGCACATAAAAAGACTCAACCTACTTATGCAAGAATCAATTGTGAACTCATGAGTTCAAGTTGTGACTCGCCATAACAAAAGGTTCTCAAGTTCAAAAGACTTGATTCAGATACAAGTTCAAGATCAACAAAGGTACTCAAATGCCCTCACAACAAAAAATGGTTCCATATTCACACACTATACTTCAACAATTTAAGCTCCAGAATCACAAAAAACTTTCACACTAAAAAAGATGAACACATGCATGCATGACTTCACCAATAGATTTGCCCTTATTTTCCAGCCAACATTTGTATAAGCTCACGCTAGATCAAAAAGGTCTTTCATGACTTGTAACGGGGCTGAGTGCGAAGGTATTTTCATTTATCTTAGTGGTTGTTATCATCATGAAATATTGTATGAACAACTTTCCTTTCTTTTCTTAAGCATTTTCATTTATGTCAAATTCACCTGATTATTCGATTCTCATGGACTACCGGACAACCCATTTTCATTTCCAACTTTCACTACTTCATTTCACAATTTTTTTCTTTCTCTTTTGTGTTTTTATTCTTTTAAATCTCTCCTTTTTTTCTGTATGGAGGGGTTCCATCTTTTTCAAGTTCATGAATCAAGGGGGACCTTTTAACATTTCTTTATTTTTCTTCTCTTTTAACCACATCCGCAACTTAGGCTTTTAGGCTAAGTTGGCTATCAAAAGATATTACACTTCATGAGGAATTAGGCTTAATAGGCAATGAGAGATATCATTTGCTCAAGTTCAAAGAAATGGGATAAGGCTTTAAAGGGTTCAAGCAAGGTTCACACAATCACAAGGTTGGCCATAAAGAGGTATAATGTCAAATTGTTACACTCTTTGATATTTTCGCCAAAGATCGTTTCAAGAGTTTTCATCACTTAGTCGACTGGACAATTGGGAACAAATCTAGGTATCATCACATATTGTTCACGGTAAGCTCATCCCACAATGCATTTTCACAAATGTCAAACAAGACTCCACACTTTTGCTAATGTGCAATGTTCATCAATAGAGACTCAATTCGATAATCGTATAGTCACAATGAGATCTAAAAAGTTCACATATTGTCTATGAAACATCATTTGGCCTCATCGTAGCCATACAATAATTTTTTGTTCGATTAAGAGTACTATTTAAGTCATTGATACTCAAATTAGCACGAGAATAGCCATATTCAAACAAATCAAAAGGAGGCAAAAAAAGTTCTTAGAAGGGTACAAAATCCATTTTCAGTTAACACAAGGAGCCACAAGCTCAAACATACACAAGAAAAAAAACAATTTACAGTATATAACCCAACCTATAAACAAATGCAATAATCACAAGAGATACATATGGAAATACCTCACCTTACCACAAAAAAAGCAATTTGTCATAAAATGCAATACAAAAACTAAAAATCAATAGAAATGACATAGAGTGAGGGAAATAAAGGTCCAATCTAAACAGTCGCTCCATCTGTCTTGGAATTAGTGCCCGGTTCAATATAACAACTACTATTTCAACTGGACCTAACCATGGTGGTGTCTCTCAAGGAAGTCTGGCGCACAGTCTCAAACATCACATCCTAAAGGTCATCTCGATCATCGTAAACAATAGCATCTCACTCCCTAAGGTGCTTGTCATCAGTCTACGCCTCTTATGCATTGGCTGGATGAAATAAAGAGGTGAAGTCTGTAGACTTTAAATAGTCTACATCCTTTATCAAGATGACAACCTCGGCTCTCAAATCCATCATCTCTGAAGTCACCCCTACCTAATCTCTCATGTCTCAACTCTTGCTTTGAGAGTTTCAATAGATGCTTTTAAAGGTTTCAGTGTAGCTAGGTTATAACTCTTGATCATCTATAGTACTGCAACCTCCAATCACAAAGCCCTCATATCCAGAGAATGGGCTAAGTACCCCATTTTCAGGATCATTGCGTCAGTAAACCTAGCGGGCTGGTACATAGTAGAAACACTAAGAATGTAGGATAAAGTGGAAGTACATGAATTCCTGGAGGTCAGAGTAGGAAAAGATGCCTCTATAGGTATATAATCAACATACATATCTGGGGATGTCTCCATCGGAGGATTCTCTCCTCCTATCTACCTCCTCCTGAGTGTATTTCTTTTTTATACACCGGATGTCAGTGAAGAATATAGTAGTGAGCTCGATATCTCTCATCTCATCATGACGAACTCCATCTCATTGACACAACTCTGATCAAGAGCTTAAATAGTCCACCTATACATGACGTAGAATTGATTCATTTTGTGAATGCATGATGGAGCTGATGATGAACCCGAACAAGTACCGTGAAGCTATATTCAAACCCTTATTATTTATATAGAATCCCAGCTCAATCATCATTATAGAAATAACAAAAATAAGGGGGGAGGGGCAAGCAAGACCATAAGGTCATCTAAGGACTAACCAGTCACAAGACCCTAAAACTCGTGCTTGAATCAGGCATCTCTTTCATGTATAACATTTATGTGGTTGCTTCTGCACCCCTTCTCTTCCTCGGAAAATAACAGCTCGTTTGAAGGCACTGGCGTTCTTATCCACATGAGGAACTAGATCATCGTAAATAGAACTTAACTCATGGACCAAACGGGGATCTATTGGCATCGAGCCCTGGTGATGATGTTGTATATTTGCCAATTGAGTATCTACCCTCAAGACCTCTGTGTATAGTAACTGCTTCTCAAGAATAGTACACAACATATAATCTTTTAATCGATTGAGTAGCCTAGAAGGAAGGACATATAATGGGAGCACCGAGGACACATTTGGTGCCAGAGTTAGAACTGTATCTGATTTAGGACGGTGGCCTCTTGAGTTTTTATATGTCTGGGCGAGACCTTGTATGGATCACGACTCTCCTATACTGGATATGTTGATCATAATTGGGCTTAGACAATGCATCTTAGAGGTCAAATGACTCTCTCTCGCTTCCGAAGTTATAATTTAGACCCTTAGAAATGGGCTTCTTTCCGTTCCCCCCTTAAGAGGTGCGGTCTTCCCATTTTGGGGGGAACTGCTGCCACTTTATTTATTACTGTCATGCCTTTTTATGGGGCGACATATCTTCTTTTGTTTTACAAAATCCGCAAAAACATAAAAAAGAGTTAGATCCATTTCTAGAAAAAATGTAGAAAAAAATAGTTGTAGACAGACTTGCCGAACCACTTTAGAGAGCATGATCGGGATAACCAAAATGAATGGCTCAAAAGTTCCTAGAAAAATTTGCATGTCGGTGATGGGAGGGGCCTTTCGGTGAATCACCTATAGAATTCGGCGAGCAAGGACTAGCCTGCCAAAATTTATAGTGTATTTTAAGGGTTAGTGACGAAGAAAGTTTGATCAAATAAGACTTCCAACAAGTCGTCGAGTGCGCATGGGGAACGAAGGCTTCTCGATGAAAGTTACAAAACCTAAACACAAAATTTGCTTGTAAATAAAGGAGATCTAAGGGATTTGGCGAACCTCCGAGTTCTTCGGTGAGCTCGAACCAGCTTGTCAAACTTCCTAATGTGCCTACATTCTACCCGGACTTTAAAAATCAACCTCGTAGCCCACAAAAATAAAAATAAAAAAAACCATACACTAACCCATTAAAACTTAGACCCAGAACACCCTAGCCCTAAGATACTCAGACTTTTCCCAGTTTGGCCAACATTGATAATTTGAAAACTTACACCGTTAGGAATGATGCCAAACACTCCATCGTCGGGCGAAATATGAAATTTAGCACAATTATGGGTTACTCAGACTTCACCTACCTAGACCCAACATTAATGCACAACCCAAAAATTTTGATCAATTTTAAAGAATTAAAATTTGGGAAATAAACAATATAGGTTTTTTAGGAAAGATATTCAAATTAATATCGACAAATAAACACAAAAACAATGATTCAGGGAGGCCCAAAACAAATAATTAATTCCAAACAATTGCAAATGAGTAAAAACCGCTAAATACGAGTTTAGGGTTCACAAAAACATCCTGTATCTCAATATATATACTTTGAAATGTTAGGTGACAAATCTTTACAACTCCGAACACATAAGTGACGACTAAGAAATAGTAAAAACACAAAAATAGAAAAATATATAGTGCATGTATGATTTTGAGAATTTAAAAAGTAAAGGAATGTGAACGAGTTTAAATATTTAAATATTTGGCCTTAAAATTGTCCATTTCATTCCCTTTCGGTGATACTAATTTTTCTCACCTAACAAACTTGTGACACACCGGTGGGTTCTTATCTCTCCATGTTTTAAAGGACATTCAGTTTACTTAGGGGTCCAACAGTGGACTAAGTCATCATCACCGACCTATTTTGTAATATACTGACTAGTCTAGCGGTCCAGGTTGGGCTCGCTGGCCTTTTTGTCTCTTCCCCAAATGGACATATTGCTGGCCAACCTGAACTTTTCAAACACATCCTACACTTTAATATGAAAATCAACACACGATTATTTCTAAGACAAAGTAAAGAAAATAAAATATTGGGTTACCTCCCAAGACAAGGCCTTAGTTAACATCGTGGCACGATGCAAGTCCTTATTCAAACATTATTCTTTGGGGTTCTCATAGTGACACTAGGAAACCCCCCCCCCCTAATTTTTTCTTGTCTAAATTAGATGAGGGTTGACCTATTGGGGTCTCCAAGTGCTTCATAAATACGGAATGAGCATTAACCATCTGGCAAAGGGTTGATACATCTTCTTTTATCTCTGTTAAACTTTATCGGACCCCTCAAACATATTGAGAATAGGAGAAATCACAATCTTAGACCAGCCACCCTCAAAATATTTTGGATTTTGACACAATTGGGAAAAATGTACTTGTCCTTTTCCCCATCCCATTACTTCAAAGTGGGATTACGATACCGCCACTCTCTTTCGCCGTCTCCCCATACATCATTCCTTCTCCAACCTTGTCTATCAACATGCCTCTGATAGTTTTCGGGATAAAACCCTATTTTATTGGTTAGGAATTTCACCTTCTTGTTCTAGCACTTAAAACATGGCTTCTTCATGGTTTGCACACCCGACACCTAAAACATTGACACTTCGACTACAAGTTCCCATAATATTTTTGGACAAAATGTCAAGTTGGGTCATGATCATTGGCATGTTTTTGCCCCTCTATTGGTCTTTCACATGTTTCTCCTTGGCGAATCTAAAAGTGATGGGGGTGACCGGATTCTTATGGGTGTACCATACCCGGTTAATTTTAGTCATACCATCCAAGAGTTGGGCTGCTATAACATAAGGTTGCTGCATCAAACCTCCCGGAGAAAGTTGGTCAGCTACTCCCTTGTTCATCGAATCAAGGCTTTGCCAAAAGTATTGCAGCATAACATTGTTGGGCGATCCATGAGTATTACATTGTAGCACCAACTTCAGGAATCTTAACGAAGTCTCATTAATTGGTTCACCCCCCAAACACTTAAATTTTTGGATGTAATCCCTAAGTGTCATAATATTCTAACAAGGGAAAAGGCACACTTGAAATGAGGTGAAAAGTTCTTCCAATGAAGTGATAGAGTCTCTTAGAAATTCAAGCAACCACTTGTACGATTATCCCGTAAAAGTGAATGGGAAAAACCTCAACAGGACAGACTTTTGGGATATGCCTTGAAGGAGAATGACCAACAAACATCAACAAACTTTTGAATTTGCTCATGGGGATCCTCATGAGCAAACTCACCAAAAAACAACTTTAATTGCAACAGCAGCAGCATAATAATTGTGATGTATAACAAAGTGTTCCCTTCAATTGGAGGCAAGAGGGTATCACCAAATCCGCCCATTAGATTTTGGTCATTAACATTCAGCTCATTGACATCGTTGAGGTAGCTGATGTTATCTTGGTGGTCAACATGGCTACCATTGCTTTTCTTGAAACTCATTACCTCTGTTTCAAACATAAACAATCAAACCAAAACTAAAAGTAAGTAAATTCAAGTATGACTAACAATAAAAAGTTCAAAGTCATAAAAAGAATCTAAAACAACACCACTTTTCGGCAACGACACAATTTTGATTTAACGTATCAAAGATACTTCACCCAATTCTAAGTGTCAACAATTGCTAGTCAGTATAAAAACCAACTAAATGAGTTGGGGTCGAATCCTACAGGGAGTTGTACGTGTTTGAGAATCTATTGGGAAGTATGAATATTGTCAAATCAATCATAAGAATAGACATTATCGAATGAAAACATTATCAAAATTAGGGGTGACACGAATGTTAAATGAAGGAGGGTTTTGTTATGGTTATCAACTACAACAACAACAAACAATAACAAATACAGTAATTAGATAGGTTCATGGGAATTGATTTGATTATAGTCTATTAAAGACAAATGGGTAATTGAAATTAATAGGAAATAGTTGTATATTGGTGAGTAAGCTAGGCCGTAGATGGAATAAATTTTTTCTCGAATAATTTACCCCAAACAAAGTTGATTTCTATCAAACATCAACAACGAAGGAAAATAAGACCAGCTTACAACTTAGTCTAGGAGATCTCTCGAGTTCAATATGGTGGGACTAAGTTTAAAATTCACTTTGGACCTGAACCCATGTAAAACAAATAACCACTATGCATCTATAAATAATATTGGTTTTAAAATCTCTGTCTCGAGTAGGCCAAAAACACAATAGTAGAACTGTATATGCAACTATAATTCTTAAACTTAACCCACAATTACTGAATAAAATAACTTCTAAACAACATTTAAATTAACAATTAGAAATACCCATAAAGTAAATTTACCCATAATCACATAATGACACCCCAATAGTTGGAGTTTTAGCTAGGCATTATAAAATGATAAAAATCATTACAAAATTGAGTTTCCATCAACCGGTAAGATTTATTTCGTTCTTACAATGTTCCAATTTGAAGAATCTCAAAGACCCACTTTCAATTTCTCAAAAAAAAATCCTTAGATCTTCAAAAATTAGGAAAAACTAGAGAAAAACTTGTCTCAATGCTCAGAGTTTCATATCAAAAACAAAAATTGAAAATTCAATAATAATAAATTCTCATAAATGTACCTCTAGTTTCCAAAAGTATGTTGCGAAGGGTCATTTAGTGTTGTAAGTAGGGCTCGCCGATCCACTCAGCTTTCCACCCTTTGGTCTATTTTCTCGCCCTTATTTCTTGGCCTTCAGCTTCCTCAAGGTCTGCATCTTTGGACAATCCAACATAACATCGCGAAACCAACGAGGGATCCGCCAGCTACTCCTTTTTATTGTTATCCTTGTTTTCTTCTTCAAAGATTGGCACACTGGAACATTAGGTAGTCAAATGGCTATTCAAAGACTTGCAATGTGAACAAGGCAATCACCGAGTTTTTTTTTCTTCGCTCATTCATCTCACTTCGTTACTTTTTACAAATTAGTCTCCTTGTATTCGATCAGATCGCTTCGTTCTTTTTTACATATTAGTCTCCTTGCTTATCTCCTCAATCCATACACCTTGAGATCAAGGGTCTAACATTAGTTATTGGCATAAAATAAGATTTTGAGGACACTAATTCATTGCAAATAAAACTCTAAATAAGTCCAAATTTCAGACTTATCAATGCCTTTGTTGGAGAACCTTTTTTGAACTTTTGTCTCCCTTGACCCTCAAATTTACCTTTGGAAGAATTCCCATTATCGGTCCTTGGTCTTTTTTCTTCATGATTTAGGTACATAGATTTTGTTCATCAATTTGTTTGCATAAAACATGAGACGTGAATTATTCATACATGGGATTGCCAAACGACTTTCATTGACTACCAAGTAACATACCCCCATCGCACATTTGTTAATCTTGGACCTCGAAATCACCCTAAGGTTAGAGTATACTTGGAAAATTGAGTGAATTTAATGGCATACTGTTTCACACTCAAACCCCCTTGCTGAAGATTTATTGACTCTTGTATTTTTTGTTCCCTCAACTCTAGGGGAAAGAATCTATCAAGAATGCCCGACATTAACAATTCCCAATCTATAAGGCCGCTTCTAAAGGTATTCTACCTTTCCATTGATAATACCGTAAGAGATCCACATCCTTCAATATGTAGGCATATAATTCTGCCTTCTCTTGTGAAGACAATCTGATAGCATCAAGCATTTTGTAACCTTTATCATAAACCATTGTGAAGCCTCTTCCACCATGGATCCGTGGAATTCGGGAGGATTCATTCTAGAACATACCATATGCTTGAAGCATTTTACTCACATTAGGGTTACTCTGAGTCCTAGTATCCATATTGACTTGGACCGTCATGACTTGTGTTAATATTTTTGGAGAGCCAACGTTACTTCCACATTAGTCATAGCCCCCGCGTCAATAGGAGCTGTAAGACGTTGGAGACTTATGGGAGTAACTCCCTCATTCACATTCTATTATTCAATCCTTATTATGTTCACCCTTCTTGTATTCGTATCCTAAATACAAAAGAGAAAGGTTAGGAAATTCATTTCTAAGTTAAAACTGTAAGGCACGACTAAAGAGTAATGAACGAACTGAGATTTCCTAACATCTTATAACCGCTAAATCATAAATGTGGCGCGCTTCACACTCATGAACAAGACTCTACTTGACGTGGTTTATGAGAGATAATCCTAGAATGGTACTTGACCTTTTGCTTTTATACTATGTTTATCGCGACCCAAGGGTGCCCCATAGATGTAACACGATATACTCGACTCTGAAGGGGTCTTATACAATCCCTTAGCATATCATAAACATAAGTAATAGGAATGATGTAGAAAAAAAACTTTTTATAATAGAAGTCTTTTCATAAAATCCAAAAGGAAGTCAAGACATTGTCTCAATAAACAATCTAACAATCAAGTATGAATAAGGGTCACAACCCTTTACAACATGGTATCAAAAGAAGAAGTAGAAGAAACTAGAAATGAACAACTTCAATCCTCGAATCATGAGGAATCACCTAAAGCGTGGAGAGAAACAATCCAAGCTTTGCAAAAAGGTAGCAGTACACCTTAATGATCGAGACCTACACTTAAAGAATAATGTGGAAAATATGGGTTATCACAAAGTTTCACTAAGTATGATAGTCATACATAAAAATTCCTAAACATGCTAAAAATGTTATTTAGTTGGACCCATTCATTTTATTATGTTTCAGAGTCATTATGCACATTTATCAAGAAACATAAGTCAAAACCTCTCATAAGCAACCTTAATCTATACTTGTGCAATACATAGATAAGATCCCATAATCCTCTCTATGTATTATTTTAGTCCAGCGTAATCATATATATCATACTTTGTCGTCATGCATATCCAATACTCATAGACAAGGAAACATTCACGTTCATAACTTGTAGCAAGTAAAGTCACTCTAAGAAACAATTCATATATCGTCATAGCATAAGGAAACCACACCATAACCCTTTTCAATGTCTACTTGTGCAATGCATAATTAAAGTCACATACCCCTACTCACACTAACTAGATATCATTAAGAAGTCATAAGTATAGTTCATGTTCATGTTCATAATACATGTTCTTTTCACGTAGGGAAATATCCTTCACCAATAGACCATGCAAGCTACATGGAATCCTGCTTCATGCCCCCACACAAAAAAGAGGAGTCCTACTTACCTAAGGTAGAAGTCATGTTTTATAACTTAGGTGGATCCACTAGCTAAAGACCTATGTGGAAACATAGTTACGAATAAACAGATTGCAACTACAAAACTTGATTGAATGATGTAAAAGCTTTCCATGTCATAAAATAATGATTTGGGAACCAAAATTGACTGGCGTAAAAGGTACCCATTCGGAGGCCAGACTAAGTGGTGTAAAAGCTTCCATCTCATATCCATATCCACTTGGTGCTAGACATAATTCCCTTTAAATTTATGTTAAGACTTTACTTAATTTCATGTTCAAGAAACAATGCCCTAAAACTCAAACCAACGTAATATCATGATAGATTATTGATTTATTAGGTGAGAGTGGCCATTCAACCTTAGAATCATTAATATGTGACTAAACCTTTCACATCATATTCATAGTGTGTTCATGAGAACATATTTTCAATCAACACAAAAAAATTATCATAATCATAGACATTTCATGCATAGTCATTTTTAAGGGTATGGGGAGAATGATCTTTCAATAACTACACCTATGACTTCACTTTCTAAGTAAATCAAAAAATTATAGACTATTCTCATAAACATGTACAAACCCTCATACTTTTCCCTTCAAGGACCACAAATAACATTCAACCCAAACTTCTAGAATTACTACATTAGATATGGAGAATCTCATGAATCAATAACCTCAATCAATACATATATATTATATTAACATGATTTTTTATAATCAATCAACCCACATCATAAGTCACATTTTAGTAATATAAGGAAATCATGGGTTCGTGGGAGGATATCATCATATATCAACAATTATTCATCAGTACAATCATTATAGATCATAAATTAATCATTAAAAATGTTTTGAAAGAAAACCCATGAATTAGATTGAAACCCTAGCTTTTGGGGAAAATGAAAGCTTTGAAATCATGTTTTAGAGAGACTGTATAGGTTAAAGCTACGCATAGAGGAAAACAACCATCCATTGATAATGAATATTCAACGAATTTGAAAAAGAAACGTTGAATTTTTCAAACCCTAGCTCCAATTCTACTCTTTTTCTTCTTCTTCACAGAGTTATAGAGAGAAATATTGTGAGGAAATTAAGTTTTTGGATTTTCTTTTTGATTCTAAGTGACTTAACAAATTTTAGTCCGAAAAGCTTATATACTAAATAGCAAAAGTGTACATCATTGTAGAATTAATTTAGAAAGAATAACTAAATAAATCAAATAACATTATTGGTTGAGAGGTATGAAGAGAGACATTGCCGAGTGTATTTACAAATATTTCGTTTGTCAGCAAATAAATGCAAAGCATATGGTCCTAGTTGATTTACCACGCCCCTTGTCGATGCCAGAATGGAAACGGAATAGAATAACTATAGACTTTGTTTCATAACTTCCTCGCACATGATGCAATATGGGTGATTGTGGAGAGCCTGACCAATAGTGCTCACTTTTTGGCAATCAAAATAGATTACTCTTTTGAGCGTTTAGACAAGTTCTACATAAATGAGTTTTTAAGACTATATGGGATACATTTGTCTATTATATTGGACTAGGACCCAAGGTTTACATATAGATTTTGGGGCAGCTAGCAGGAAGCTTTTTGCACTAAATTAAAATTCAGCACTTCATTCAATCCTCAAACAGATAGCTAGTAATAAAGAGTACTGCTACAAATTTTAGACGATATACTTCGAGCTTGCATTATGGAGTTTGAGTGTAGTTGGGACAAACACATGACTTTGGTATTAAAATGTCAGATACCTCTTTGTTGGAGTGAATTTATTGAAAGAAAGCTTATTGGTCCTACAATTGTGCAACAATAAGCGAAAAAGGTAAAAATTATCAAAGATTGTCTAAAGATTTCTTAGGATAAAAAAAAGGCTTATGTTGATCTTAAAAGATGTTACATTGAATATAAAGGTGTATATAAAGTATTCTTAAAGGTGTCTCTATGGAAAAAGATTATGTAATTTTGCTAAAAAGGAAAAATTAGTCCCCAATTTAGTGGACCCTATGAGATACTTGAAAGGGTTAGGCCAGTTGCATATAAAATGGCTTTGCCACCTGAGTTAGAAAAGATCCACAATGTCTTCCATGTTTCTATGCTCAAAAGTTATTATTTTTATCCATCTTGTCTTCTTCCAGTTGAATCTATTGATATTAATCCTTACCGGACGTATAATGAAGCGCCAATCCTAATTCAAGCTTAGGAAGCAAAGCATGTTAGAAACAAGAGAATCCCCGAAAAAAAATTCTTATGGCCTAGACTAGATTTTGGAGGTCCATCAAATAAAGGAAGGTTTGATTATTCTAAGGTTGGTAGTGATAACAAGACACCTCAACAAAAGGAAAATTGACCAGCTTTTCTAAAACATGTACTCCAAATTATGCACAAGGCAAGAATCATGTTCCCACTTGTCCGCATTATGGAAAGAATCATTATGGTACATTTGGGAGAGCCTCTGGGTAGGTTTTAATTGTGGGAGCTTGCATCATAAAGTGAAGGGTGGTCCTAATAAATAATTCTCCTTCTTTGAAAACTAAATACTCTGTTCATAATGTTAGAACAAAAAAAACTCAAGAAATTGATTTGAAAAAATAAAAATAGAATGAACTTATGAAATTCCTTGTGTATATTAATCTGCAGAAAGTTTGAATTTATACAAAGAAAAAACATAAATCTTAAAACTAAAATAAGAACATGTGCCACTAACTACCATAAAAGGGGGCCACTAACAGCCAATAATGGGGCCACTAACTTCAGAAAGTTGAGCAACTTAATTTACTAAGTCTAGCTAGAAAATAGGAACACTAAATTGAAATAAGTGAAGAATAGTAGAAATAATAATAATCTTAATAAATGCCAAGTGTCTAATCTTCAAACCTTTCCTTTGGTAATGACTTGGTGAATTTGTCAGCTAGCTGGTTCTTAGATGAACAATGAAAAAGCAACACTTCATTAGATTGTTGGACTTCTCTAATAAAATGAAACTTGATCTTGATATGTTTAGTTCGACCATGAAACACTGTATTTTTTTAGATTGAAACTGTTGAATTTTTGTCACACATGATCTTGGTAGCTTTTCCTTGTTCATGGACTAAGTCCTTCATCATCTTCTTTAGCCACATCACTTGATTCACAACAGATGCAGCAGCTATGTACTCAGCTTCTACTGTTGATTGAGCTGTAGTTTCTTGTTTTCTAGAGCTCCAACTAAAACAACTTTTCCCCAAACAGAAAAGATATCCAGATGTGCTTCTAGAATCATCAACTCCACCACCCCAATCACTATCAGAGTACCCGATCAAGTTCATAGTTACTTTGGCAGATGTTGGGGAAAAAATCCCAAACTTGCTAGTTCATTTAATGTACCTTAACACTCTTTTAGCGGCTGTGAGGTGTGTGTCTCTAGGCGAATGCATGAACCTAGAGAGAAAACTAACAACAAATAGAATGTCAGTCCTGCTTGCGGTTAGATATAGAAGACTGTCAATTAAGCTTCTATACATACTATCATCCACTTTTTCGGATCCTCATCCTTGCCAAGCTTTACACCAAGAGATATTGGAGTACTCACAGGTTTGCAGTATTGAATTTTTATCCTGTTTAAAATATCCAAAATGTATTTCTGGTGGCGTATGAAAATTCCATCACTGGACTGCAACACTTTCATGCCGAGAAAGTACTTCATGACTCCAAGATCAGTCATTTCAAAGATTTTCTCCATTTCATCTTTGAACCTTTGGATTAGTTCAATTTTGCTTCATGTCACAAGCATGTCATCCACATAAATTGAGACAATTAAGGACTCACCTGCATCATTGACTTTCACATACAAAGTAGCTTCACTTTAACTTCTACTAAAGCAAAGTTTGATGAAATATTTGTCCATCCTCCCATACCATGCCCTTGGGGTTTGCTTTAGGCCATACAAGGCCTTTGTGAAGAGATAAACTTGATCCACTTTTCCAGGACTTGAGAAACCATCAAGTTTTTCTACATGGATATATTCAGCAAGCAAACCATTCAAGAAAGCCAATTTGACATCAAGTTGATGAATCTGCCAGGAACTATGAGATGCAAATGCAAAAATAAGCTTGATTGTGTCATACCTTGCTACAGGAGCAAATGTTTCCTGGTAATCCACACCATATTGTTGTGTGTATCCCTTCACCACCAATCTAGCCTTATGTTTGCAAATTGGTCCATCAGGATTGACTTTTTTCTTGAAAATCCATTTTACACCAATTACCTTGCGATTTCTAGGTATGTCAACAAGCTACCAGGTTCCATTCTTCTCGATCATGTCTAGTTGTTCTTGTATATCTCTCCTCCATGCCTGAGAATCTTGTGCTTCAGCATAGCTTTTTGGTTCAGAGCTAACCAAGTTACAACGCTGATAAGCATCTTTTAAGGATCGAGTTCCACTCAGTGGTACATCACCCACTAGATCATCTTCTGAAAGTTGAGGCTGCTCTATTGAAATTGAATCAGAATAAGAGGTCTTTTTATTTTTCAAATCCCAACCAGTTGCTTCATCAAGCTTCACTTTACGACTGATAATTAGTTTGTCTGATTTCAAACAGGAAATCCAGTAACCTTTGGATGAACTATAGCCCATAAATATGCCTTTATAAGCCTTATTATCCGGCTTACTCCTTTTTGTTTCTGAACTCGATAATAACCTATACACCCAAAGATTCTGAGATGGTGTATTGATGGTATGTTCCCACACCAAGCTTCATATGGAGTCATGTCCTGCAAGGAATAAGTAGGCAATCTGTTCAACAAATATAAAGATGTATTCACTGCCTCAGCCCATTTTTTCTATAGATTTGTAAGTATTATCTAGGAATTTGAACAATTCAACATTATTGCACAAGTCATGTGTGCAACCACTGTCCAGAAGCCATGAATCAGAGGATTCACTGATTGAAAAGTATGAAACTACAAATAGTTACTCTTCATGTGAATCGTCAGCTTCTGCTACCTGTATTTGCAAAGCACCAGAGGCCATTGCTCTTAATTTGCAGGCCTTGGATACGTATACCTTCTGCTTACAGTTGCCACATATAGCATCGACTCTCAACCAACAATACTTCTCCATATGTGTAATTCTTTTACAATGTTTGCTAGGAGGGAACTTCAGTTTCACATCTTCATTATTGTTTCCTCCATCATGCTTGCCCTTATTCTTTTGGTGGAATTGTTGCTTTTTTCCTTTTTTGCTTTTCTATAGAGAAAGCTCCTTCTATGAACTTTTCCCGTCTCATAGTCCTCATTTTGCTCTTGTGCTTGAAGAGCACTCATTAGTTCACCTAATGAAAGTTTGCTCAGGTTGTTGTATTCTTCAAGAGATGAAATCTTAGATTCAAATCGCTCAGGAAGAGTCACAAGAACTTTCTCCACAATTCGTTTATCTGTAAATTCTTCACAAAAAAGTCTAAAATTATTAACAATAAAGGATATTCGATCAGCATACTTACTGATAGTTTCATCCTCCTTCATATTCAAGGACTCAAACTCTTTTTTTAGGTTCAACACTTGCATTTGACGTGTTCTATCGCTGCCTTGATATTCTTCTTTCAACCTATCCCAAGCCTATTTTGCAGTTTTGCAAGACATGATTCTGTAATACACAGTTTCTTCCACAGCATTCTGCATAAGCGACTTGGGTTTAGATTTCTTTGCCTTCTCTTTGTTATTGGATTTGATCTGTGACACGGTAGGATTTGCTGGTAGAGCAGCAAGTGGTTTATCTTCTGTCACAATTTCCCAAAGTTCATAGGCTTCCAAAAGAGCTTGCATCTTAACAGACAAGATTTGGTAATTTTCACAAATGAAAGTGAATGGTGGATTTAAAGGTAGGTTGTTCGATGCCATTTTTGTTGTAGGTTATAACTTTTTTTTGTCCTGTAAGATCAACTAGAGGCTCTGATGCCAATGTTAGAACAAAACTACTCAAGAAACTGAAAAAACAAAAATAGAGTGAACTTATGAAATTTTTTGTGTATATTAATCTGCAGAAAGTCTGAATTTATACAAAGAAAACATGTAAACATTAAAACTAAAATAAGAAAATGTGCCACTAACTACCATAAAAGGGGGCCACTAACAACCAATAAAAGGGTCACTAACTTCAGAAAGTTGAGCAACTAAAGTTGACTAAGTCTAGCTAGAAAATAGGAAGCACTAAATTGAAATAAGTAAAAAACAGTAAAAATAATAATAAGCTAAAAAAATGCCAATTGTCTAACACATAAGCCTTCTATTAATCCTCCTCAAACTAGGTGATGTGCAAGACCTAGAAACACCCAAGTAGCAGGTGAAAGTGGAGTTAATCAAGCGAGTGTATAAAGGAATATTGCACGCACTTATGCTATGAGGCAGAGGGATTATCAAAATGAAAAATACTTGGTTGTCGGTAAATTTCATTTATTCGGCATATGTGTGTTTACATTGTTTGATCCATGTTCTACACATTCCTATATTTGTTCATCACTTGTTCTTCCTCAAATGTGAAATCTCTGAGGCTTAATAATGATTTGTTGTTTTAAGTCCCTTTGGATATCAAGTGGTGTGTAATTGAATTTACCAAGACTGTCCTTTCATAATTCATAACCTAGTCTTCCCTATTGATTTGATCGAAATGGCCTTCTAGGATTTTGATGTTATTATGGGGATTTATTTTCTTTACAGATATCATGCAGTGGTATATTGTAGGTCTTAGCATGTGATTTAAAATATCCCACATTTTCACACTTCATTGTACAAAGTGAAATATCATTGACATCTTGTATTATTTTTGTGGCCTTGGCAAGAAAGTTGATATGACAAGGTTGTGGGGCATACCTTTCTCACATTGTGGACACACAGTTGAGAGTCCTTTTATAAAGGACATACATGTTGTATGTGATTTTCCAGAAATTCATTTCTACTAGCTTCTTGTTTATCAATTTATTCCCACATAAAAACAGCAGACACTAACTTCTAAAAGTTCTCATGCTTCGAGATCGCCACATTCTTCCTAATGGAATCATTTAAACCACATTTAAATTTCCTCTACTTGTCTGTTTCCTCTTTAATAATACCTCCAGCATAACGAGAGAGGCTTTGAAACTTTTATTCGTTCTCACCAACAAACATGCCTTGTTGCCTTAGATTCAAAAGTTCCTTTTTCTTCACATCACAATAAGCAGGTGGTACATACTTCATATGAAATTCCTTAAGAAAATTATCACAGGTTAGAACAAGAGGTTTTACCTTTGCATTCGGAACACTTACCCACCAATCATAAGAATCTTTTTGTGTATTGAAATAGAATACTTAAATATGGCAACATCTCAACACTCTAACTGCCGAAACACTCTCTCCATGTGCTCCAACAAATGTGGGATCAGCGGTGCCTTCAAACTCAAGTCTACCAATTTTCTTCAATTTCTAAAAATTAAACCCGTTGGGTCAGGCATCAATTCAGCCATATGGTTGGAGAATTCAACCGTTTGTTGAAAAGGAGGATTCATAGATTGATTATGAGGACTCATGTGAAGATGTGAACCATATCTTACACCCTGATGGTTTCCCAGTTCAGACCCACTAATCTGGGGAACATAATGATTCGAGATATGTTCTCCAACCCCTTCAAAAGCATGAGGTTGAGAAATAGAGGTACCCCAAACTTCAGGAGTAGCTTCCATAGGTCGGTGATAAGAAGAGGTCATAAATTAATTAGTTCAAAAGGACAAATCACATTACATTAGCGATATTTACTTGATGCATTTGCACTCTACACTCGATAAAGTATTATTAACCATGTAAGTGAAAAAAATAATCTAAACAAAACCTTTTTTGAAAGCAAACAAGTATACTAGTAATTCACAGAAAAAGTCCTAGAACCACTTTGTCTCTAATACCAACACTTGTAGCGACCCTTTTGGAAGGATACTACCCTCTAATGAAGAGACCTGATTTAATACATGTTACAATCAGAAGCCATTAACAAGGGAATATTGATTATAATATAGTAGAAGAATTAGTTTCATAACAAATAATTTGGTTAAGGATGTACGTCTTGCACATTTAAACATTTTCAGATGTCAAAATTTATATGACGCGAAATTTTAACTTCTGATCAAAAAAACCCTCCAAAAGTTATTAAAGAAAATAACTGATGATCTTTTCAAAAATATATTATCCATACACTTAAGGATGAAATAACAAGAATATTACCGATTTCTGAGAATCTAAATTAGCCGGTTTATGCTTCACACAAACATTCAAAACAAATAGCAAATTTAGAATATTACAAGGCTTCGGTCTACATACCCAAAAATATCAAAATATATAGTCATACTTATATTACAACACATGGTGACATGATGAAATCATCCGACAATCTTTCATGTAAATATACAACATATAGATCATGTAAAAATCCCAAGGTTTGTACAAAATATAGATGCCTATATGCAACTGTAATCTTCTTTAAGACTCTCAAAATCATCATCTCCAATAGCCAGCTTCACGCATCCCATAGAACATTCCCAACGATAAAAATAATTATCGCTAAGAATATAACTTAGTGGTGTTAAAACCATAGCTTCAGAGCCCTTAGATTCTTCAAGAAACTTTTCTCATGTAATGGGCCGCACAATTGAAACTTAATACAAAAACGATTTAAACATTATGATAAGAGTATCAAGTTTGATATTTAAAGACCCAAAAATCAAGATCACTTATTGAACAATTTTCCAAGAGATAAAAAAATAAGGCTTGCCCAATAAACACATCATGTCGTCACACCAAGCACAAGCAGGTATCAAGAAGGGCTGACATCCTGTATCAAGAACGGTCTAAGACAAGTAATCAAGAGAACCAAGAACCATATTAAAAATGGTTTTCCAGTTCGTACTTAGAATGGACAATTTCCATTCATAAGACGGAATAAAAATCTAGAGGCAAGATGGAAAATGATCTGAATGAAGAGGCATTCCAGTAACGACAAAGTCATAACCAAAAGAAGGGTTAGGTCCCAACAAGCGTGATAGGTGACCAAACAATTTGTACAAGCGTACGAGTTACACAAGAGTCTTTAATGTCATAAAGGACACCAACACGACAATTCAAAGTTACAAGATGTATCCACGGTACAAAGATAAATTTTCAAATATACCTGCAGGTCCAAAGAGTACAAATAAAAGTTTATACACAAACCTCAATGATGTAGCATAGAAACAGTCTAACATAACTTCGCGAGTCCAAACTGTAGACCAACAAATATATGAAGGTCCTGGACTTGTTCACGAGTATATAACACCATAAAAATTAAAATAAAATACTTCTTTAATTTCTAGTGTCTCAATAATGTTGACTTAAAATAGGGATATCATCTAAAGTAATCTTAACCTATTTAAATACGACTATGCTCCCAAAATAATATTTCTGGCAAGTCTAGTACCTCACGTCGCAACTTAGATTTGAAAAGGAAAATGAAAAAAAAAACTTTGTAACATTTATGAGTGATATAAGTACATCTCTCAAGGTTGCTACTAAACAAGAATAACCACAAACTATGATTTGTAGAAAAAGATATATTCAAAACACCAACAGTTGTTCATGCAAGATTCCTATGTTGTGGCCCATATTTCAAATCCATAATAGATAAAATAGACTTTCACATAAGAATAAGAGTTGTAGAAATACAAATTATCTTTCCATATCATATTTATTAACTGTAAAAGAACTTCTAAAAGACAAGAGATGCTTAAAATACCAAACACTACCCAGCTCAGTAACATATTTTACCACTTACATAAGACAAGTGGGTGTCTCGAATTCCAGCCTAAAGGACAAAGTTTTCCTCTTGTGATTTTGAAGATACGTTTAGATATGTTTCTAAGACTCTAAGACTCGAGGAAAATGAATTTACTAAAGGAGTTGTAAAAATAAATAGTCACAAAATTAATGTTTATCACTTTTACAGATGTCCTTCAAAGGTGCAGCCCAAATATAAGTTGGCTGCCCAAAACACATACATATGTACATATATGTATATACATGATATCAACACTTAAAATTTATATGTACTACCGCCATACAATACTTTAATTTCTGATCACAATTATGTTAACCAAGGTAGCAAATAATAAAAAATTTCAAGTTCAAAAAATGAGAATGAAACAAATTCTAAATTTAAGCAATGGTGTATTGATATGCGAATGTTGTTTTCATATTTTATGGGTGTTACATGTCGACTCTACAAAAATTGAATGTTACCGTTGAAAGGATATGTCCCAACAACGTACGTGTTAGAGCTTTTGATGGGTCAAAAATAGATGCATTTGTGAGATAGACCTACTGCTAAAAATAGGGCCTGTCGTTTTCATTGTGAATTTACAAGTGCTGAATATCAATGCATTCTATAATCTATTGTTGCTTACACAATAGGTGAATAGGGTGGGGGTAGTCCCCTGTACGTTGGATCAAATAATAAGTTTGAATAGGACCGACAATAAGTGATTGTTAATGCTAAGGGGGATATTTATTCTACAAAGACTCTTCCCTTCCTTTTGTCAAGGAGAATAATTAGAATGAGGCACTACTGATAGATATTTTTCAATTCGTTGGTGTTGATGTCTAGCTGAACAATTGGGAAGCCACTTCTCTCTCATCAAGAAGAATTCTTGGTAGTTTGTCTTGTTTTTCTTTCTGTTATCCGATTATTAAAGGGTTGTAATTTAGATTGTGTTTTGTTGGTTTATTTCAAACATTCTATCTTTATTTTCAATAGAATGTAATTAAGTTTTATTTCCAGTCTATTACACTCATTTGTTTTCTTCTATACAGTTCTTTTTATGTCGGTTCTAGTGATATGTATGCATGAAAAGATTTTCATGAAATTGTAAAATCCTATCAAATGATCAACCTAATCTTTAAATAATAAATAATTCAAGACGTTAAATATGATAAGGATGAAGAATTTGAAAAAGTAAAAGGGGATTTAGAACATTTTGAGAATAAATAAAACCCTAACATTAGTGAAATCAAGACCATAAATTGATGAGATTATGAAAATACCAAAGAGACTAAGATAGGTTGACAACAAAAGGAAGATATAATTCAGGCTTACTTTGATTACAAGGATGTTTTTGCATCATGTTATGATGACATGCCCTTATTAAGAACTGACATGGTGGTTCACAAACTTCCGACTGACCCTATGTTTTCGCCAGTTAAGTAAAAGTTCATAAAGCTTATAACGGATATGAGTATAATTATTAAGGAGGAAATCACAAAAAAACTTGAAACCAAAGTCATTCGAGTCTCTCAATATCCTTCATGGTTGAATAATATCATACTCGTCCCTAAAAAATATGGTAAAATTTGAGTATGTGTTGATTATAATGATTTGAGCAAAGCAAGTCCAAAAGATGACTTTCGTTTTCCCAAAATTTTTATTTTGTTGGACAATTGTGCTAAACATGATATTTCTTCTTTTGTGGATTGCTATGTGGGTTATCATCAATGTTTTATGTCTGATGAAGTTGAAGACAAAACATCTTTTATGACACCATGGGGTACCTATTATTATCGAGTCATGCCATTTGGATTAAAAAATGTGAGGGTAATGAAAACCATGTTTCATGATATGATGTATCAAGAAATTGAATTTTATGTCGATGATGAGATCATTAAATCAAAAGGGCAGTCAAATCATTTTCAAGACATAAGAAGATTCTTCCAAAGGATCTGCATGTGTAATCTCAAGCTTAATCTTGCAAAACATGTATTTGGATTATCGTCAGGAAGGATTTTAGGATTTATAGTTAGTTGAGGAAGTATTGAGTTAGATACTGCTCTTCACTACTTCTGGAAAATGTTAAAATATCATCTATACAAATAACAACAAACTTATCAATATAAAGATTAAATACTCTATTTATTGAATCCATCAATACCGGATAATTTGTCAATTCGACTGTCATCACTAAAAAATCATAATGACCATAGAGAACTGTAAAAGTAGTTTTAGGAGTATGTTACTCGCTAACATGCAATTGGTGATATCCAGACCATAAATCGATCTTCGAGAATTCTTTACCACCCTTCGGTTTGTCAAACAGATCATCGATTGTTAGTACTGGATATTTATTCTTGATCGTTATTCTGTTCAATTGTCTATGGTCAATACAAAGCATAAGAGTGTCATTTGTCTTCTTTACGAAAAAAACAGGGGTTTCCCAAGGAGAAACACTAGGTCGGGTAAAACATTTCTCAAGTAGTTATTTCAATTGATCTTTCAATTATCTTAACTCATTGGATCCATTCTAAAATAGGTGATAAAAATAGGGTAGATTTGTCTATTGCAATACTTCGATAAAGGAAATAAAAGACATCTTATGCCCTCGAGTAAAATGAGGACATACTTTAACTTCACTTGAATGATGCTACGATCCAAGTCTTGCTTCCAAAATGTTCCTCACCTACCAACTAATATAGAGATAGATAAAAGCATGGAATTAGTACAAACACATGTACTAAGTATGACATAATGCATATAATCATGAAAACGGAAATTTATTAGAAATATGCATCTTTTGTACTTAAATATCATATCATAATCATAATAATAACATTTAACACCTTAGAAACACGTAAGAGAACATTTACACAATTTAACACATTTTTAAGGTCACTTTACAGTTAACCCATGTTACAGTGAAGTCACTTCATTGAACAATGAAGTGCCTTACCTTCAATTTAGATACTTCCTAGCATGTAGTTACCTCACTAATAGGTATCCTAAGACTCAATTAAGTAAGACACAGAGAGACCTCCCATAAAATCTCTCTAGCAACACCTAAATTATCCTTTTACCAGTGGTGATTCGAAGTCTTACTTGACTGAGTTGGGAAGCGATCACCCATACAATCCCTTATACACACACACTTAAGAGATCCTATAGACTACCTAAAATAGAATCATTCTCACTTAATACAACATCATATAGATAATATTACATTCTCCTTCTAAAGGCTATCAAAAGACTTACTTAAGTAAATCAAGAAGATAACGTCCATGATTGACCTTACAAGACTACCTAAATAATCCTTAAGACTACCTATGGCTTATATCATGTCCACATAATAAACATCTTTGCTAACTAGAGTCATTCTTAAAACTTATCTAGGTAAGATACAAAGTGACCATTCCCATGCCCCCTTCACACCTTAACTAGACAACCCTTAACTACTCTAGGTCGGTAGTTATTCATTTAACATGCTTCCTTAACTTAAATCATTGCATTCATTAGTTCATTTAAGACTCATTCATAACATAAAGACATTCAATTAATGGTCTTGGACAAGACCTTGGGACTCTAACAAACATCTTGAAAGTCTATTGTGCAATGTCTAGATAGCATCCCATACCACCACCTAAACTTCATAGAACTTCTCTAATGCTAGTAAGTATCCCATATGATGAGAATAGGCAATAACTTACATAGGACATGATAGCTAAACATGGAATCTTGAGTTCTAACCTACTTCGATGAGGGTGTTCTACTTGCCAATGGTAGAACTTGGACACATCTCATGTAGACACATAATAAAGTAATATGAAGGGTGTGCTTTGTACTCTTGTCTCATCCTTTAACTAGAGCTACTTCCCTTACCGTATTCACTCGGTGCTAGCCTTTGTTCTCATAAATTAATTTACATTCAAGGTTCATATATAGGGGTTTCATATCAAGTTCATAACACAATCACATATACCCTACCAAAGCGGTCACCTAGGGCTACCGAACAGTGGCGACAAGAAGCTAATAATGACTTCCCTAAGGAATTATATGATGTCGTTCCAGCCAACAAATCTTAATTCTATCATTTCTTTACTTGAAGGATAGCATTACGACTTTCGACTTCAACATTCATAAGATAACCTTTTCCACATATATGACCTTCTTAACATTATTTAAGGTCTCACATATCATTCAGTCATACATGACAAGAGTGCACTAAGCCTACCTAGTAAAGACATCTCATATTCACATATCATTCATACATGTATGAAGTAAGGGATACAAGTCTACCAAAGCAAGACACAACATTCTTTACTTTATAACATATTACTTATCATTCTAGAAGCACATAGAAATAAACATTATAATTTTTAAGGCATCCTATACACTACCATAACATCATTAATATGACTATCAAAGACTCATATAGTCAATTAGGAATAACCAAGCATAAACCCTAAGACTATACGCATAAAGATATATTCATAGTCTATCATGAACACTTAATTAGCATCATTATAAGACCACTTATAGTTTAACATTATTTATCATGTAGATAGATATTATCCAACTTCACATAATAAAATACACAACTCATCATAATACTTCAAGTAGTGCCGACAAGGCCAAGATCATCATATTACATAAAGTAACGCTAATAAGGCCACATCAATTCACATAGCACCGCATCCATAAGTGGACCATACCAATCACCATTGTAATATAAAAACTATACATAATATAAAGAGAGTTATGGCAGCATACCACCAGTTCAATCTCACCACTTCAATCCAAAGCCAAATCATCCAATTCAATACCATAAGGCCCTTACTCATGTCCATGAACATCATTTCAATACATAAACTATAATATTCAATGAGTTTAAGTCAAGTAAATATAGTTTTATCAATCTAAAACCAATTCGACATCAATTGAATACAATTCTTATATCATTCAATAGTCCATAGAAAATTACACTAGAATTCATAAGCATTAAGTAAATATCAATTCAATAAGCTTAATATTCAATAGATCTAAGAATATACAATACTCAATTGATAAAATTGAAACAACCTATAAACCAATCAATCATAATCTATACATGAATCAAAATCCCATAACAATCTACACTTGAATTCATTAATAACCCATATTTTAGTCATATTTAGATATTTGAGAAGGTCAGAGGTTCATGGAAAATTTAATTTAGAAAACATCAATTCTACATCAATAATATCATAACTTAACGTTTGATGCAACAACTCAAGTCTTAGAGTAGAAATTGGGATTTTTCATCTTT